>CM034354.1:63930130-64156820 GCA_019925275.1 Mytilus edulis | reverse complement strand
ATGGAAAAGATGGCAAGTTTATAAATATTTGTTTTTCGTCATTTTTTTTTTAAATTAATTAGGTCGTTAGCTTTCTCTTTTGAAATGTTTTACATTTGTGATTTTGTAACCGATTATAGCTAACTATTCGATATGGACTGTGTCCATTGTGTGAGGCCGTACGGTGACCTACGGCTGTTTATTTCTGTTTTATTTTGTCTCTTTTGGAAAGAGATGTGTCTCAAAGGCAATTATACCACATCTTCTTTTTTTTCAAGTTTTATGTAACATATCGATAGCAAAATCAACAGGATAAGGGAGCACATGTTTACATTTTGGTCATTAACTTTGCACTTCATTTTTGTTTTGTTTTGTTTTTATTCTTTTTAGTCGTCACTGATCAGACTTGTGTACACTTCTTACAAAATTATCAGCTGGGTATATTCGGGGAGTCTTTTATTTTCAAAGACCAAGAAAATAATTATCGCTTTTCGATTTTCTCATTTTGGTTCAAAGAGTCAGTATTTATGCATCATTATACGATTAGATACCAATTTCATTATTTGTAGATTTAGGGAGCTACCATTTGATTTTTATGGGGGGGCTAGGATGAAATTTGAAAAAAAATAGGCAGGACAGGAGTTTTCAGTAAAAAAAAAGGCAGGATGAGCAACTTGGTAAAAAAAAAAGGCAGGATGACAATTTGTGTAAAAAAAGTCAGGATAAACTAGTAAAAAAAGGCAGGACCGAATAGAGTAAAAAATAAAAAGGCAGGACAGAGATTACAACTAAAAAAAAAAGCAGGACAAAATTTTTCATCCTAGTCCCCCCATACAAATCAAATGGTAGCTCCCTTACCTTTTATTTTTCTAAATGTTAGAAAACGTGTTTGTTGCTCGCTTTTTGTAAAAACATGTAATCCGTAAACAAGTTCGGGTACAGACGTGCATTTTTTTTTTATAAGATACAATACAATAAAAGTTTTATAAATATTGAATTACAAATGTTTGTGCATTGCCTAATTAATATTAGCTTATTCATATTTATCTTATTTTTCAGGTACAATCCATGTTGTTCTTGATAATGGAGGGAAATACACAATAGGATCATTAGGTGAGGTTTAGAAACCGTTTTGTCCCCCATTAATGTCGAACGGTTTCATGAATAACGAGATTCCGTTTATTTCCAGAAAATCATGATAAAAAACTATTGCATACGAAGATTCGTTTTAATTGAATACAATTTTCAGGATTCAAGAAAAGTAAATTTTACAATGGCTGAATTTCAGTGGTGGTAAGGACAAATACTGTTATGGTTTATATATATAAATGTACACTTCATTTACTTAGTGGGAAATGCTGAACTATATTTTTATCTTTATAATTTGGCAATAGGTAATAAATATACGCCAAGGAACAACATGTTGATGAGATATGATCTCTAAATCATATATCAAAGTGTCAAACACAAACTGAACACCCAAAGGTGCATGGGACCACATATATTATTTAAATAATAAATATTTATTATTATAATTAACGATATTTACCGTGATCCATCAAAACAAAAGTATGAAAAAAACACTTATTCTACTCGTTGAAAAGCTTGACATTTCAGTATCGATAGAACGTGATTAAACCGTTCAGCTGGTTTTACAGTTATTTCTCTGTAGTGATAGGCCACCTTAAATTTAAAGGATAGTAAATGAACACTCGTCACCCGTCTTTAAGTAAACATTATTATTGCAGAGAAAGCAGAAATAAAGAAAGAAATTAAGTCAGCGTGGTCCGCATGGAAAGGAGGTAAAAAATCACAAGGCCCTGCCGTGCGTCAAAAAATGGGTAAAAAAGCAGCATCTGCTTGGTCTGCATGGAGTGCAGGATCTCAACTCCCAACTGGTTGGTCAGCATGGGGACAAGCAGGAAATAAAGGAGTGAAGTCAGCAATAGCACAAAAAGTAAACAAGAAGAACAACATGCAATCATCCTGGTCCGCATGGTCTGCAGGTAATAACGGGAATGTGAATAATGGCTGGTCTGCATGGTCAGCAGGTAATAACGCAAATGTGAACAAAGGTGGCCAGTCAGGCTGGTCCGCATGGTCTGCAGGCAATCAACTTCCAAAAGCGGGAACAAAGAAAGCAGTGCAATCATCTTGGTCTGCATGGAGTGCAGGATCTCAACTTCCACAAGTGGCTGCAAAAAAAGTTAAACTGAGTGCTGCCCCAGCAACCAGCCTTAGGCCAGCTCAGGATTCGTGGGGAGGATGGAATCCGTCTTCCGATTCTTGGGGAGACTGGGGTCCATCTTCAGATTCTTGGGGAGATTGGAAGAAATAAAATGACGGTGGAAAATATTAATCATTGATTTACGGCATTTAATGGTCATTAGCTCTTATACTGTATTTAAATATTCATCATTAAAATATTTCCATGCACTCAATTAGTATTTTCATTTTAGCCAACACAATAACAATTACAGTATAAATACTAGGGATGTCAAAAGATCTGGAAATTAATACTCGGATACTCGGTCGTGATACTCGAGTACTCGCGAGTACTCTGATGAATCTTAAACGTCTACTGAAAAGTTGAGATTTTAGGTGGGATGCAGTGTTGTTGTTATTACCTTTCATAAACATATTAACAAAATACAAAATACTACAAAAGTAGCTTGATCCTCTGGTTTTTTTTTATCATTTAAACAATGAACTACCGACCGCCGTTTCTACAAATAACCTATCATAGTAGCAATTATTGTTTGTGCACGTGTTCATGAACCAAGTTCCAATAAAATCATAAATATTTGCTTATAAAGTTCGACAAAGTAGACAATATATTTATCATCTGTTTCTGATGAGTTGGTATTTATATATTATTATAATACGACTGTCCATTAATTTGCCAACAATACTATTGGGCTTTTTTTCGTGCTGCTCAGTCTTACTTTTTCTCTTTTTTTGCACTCTCGTTTGCCCCTCTTTTTTTAGCCAGTTTATTTTGGACTTTTTGATTTGAATGCCGCTCTCGTACTTTCGCCAATCTTTAAATTGTAAATTAAACAATTATAGTTAAGTTTCAAATACAGAGTAATTAAATTAATTCAAATGTACATCTCATACCAATCACGTTTACATAGAAGTCTTGAAAACAAACAAAGGTCAGTTTTTAAGGCTTGTGATGAGTTAATTATTAATCCATAAAAGTGTTGATCCTTGTACAAACACCGTTAAACATGTCTTTAATCAGTTGCGAAGGGTTCACTGCAGGTCACTTTGATTTTGTTCTTGTTTAAAAATATGAGCTGGTCAACAAGTTCAGAAGAAAGACTGTTTGACTTTCTATGTTTTGTTACAAGTAGTGCACATGAAAACATTCCCTCGGGAGGAAAGGGGGTTGCTGGTACTACTATAACAAATAGTATCCTCAGGGTAAACATATTTATGTTATTAATTGATTTTATTTAGTATTACGAAGGGGATATTTCAACGGAAAAGTGAGTGAAATGCGAAGAGAAATATCTCAAGATGTATAACAGGCAAACGAGTATCCGAGTACTAAAACTGTACTCGAGTACTCAGCCTTCCGAGCGAGTATCCGAGTACTCGAGTACTCGTTGCCATCCCTAATAAATACACATCTGATAAAACTTTTTTTATGTAAATCGTAGGGGTAAGTCATCGTGCGCGTGTTTGTTGAATATCATTTTAATTAACATACTTTTGTAAGGCTAGTAACAAGAATGTGACCATGGTACACGGATGCTCCATTCGAACTTTTATGTTTATGTTCAGATGACCGTTTAATTTGAGTCAATTGAACTAACATTACAATAAGAAATAACATATCACTGATAACATGTGTACTAAGTTTCAAGTTGATTGGACTTCATAAAAAGCTACAATGTACCTTGACCAAAAACGTAAACGAAAAACTGAAGCCTGAAGCAGGATAGACAGACGGCCGATTGAACGAACGCACAGGCCGTAAAACATAATCCCCCTAGGTGTGGAATAAAAGTAAACAAAGATGTGATATATTCGCCAATGAGACAACACTCCACCAAACAATTGATGACACAGAAGACAACAATTTTAGGTCTCCAACTGGCTTCCGACAATGAGTAAGGACCATACTGCATAGCCAGTAAGTTTCAATCTCCGTTTAAATTAGAATTGCTCCGTATTAGGGCTAATCAAACTCTTAAATAATGAAACTATATGTCACAGAATGCCATTTTAGTATCAATGACTATGTTGTATAGGAATACATTGTTTTCAGTCTTGTTTAAATTGATCCTGCATTACGGCTGTTCGGATAATTAAAATAACACTTTGTAAATAAGGTTTTACCACCTTTTGGGGTCCGTTTTCCGTCTTTGTCGTCCGCCATCGTTAAATTTGCTTAAAATCAATTTCTCTTAAACTACTTGTTCATTTAATCATAATCTTTACTACGGTATCTATATGAAAATAAGGAGATGTGGTATAATTGCCAATGATACAACTATCAATCAAGACTGCAAAGGAAGTGGATGTAAGCATTTATAGGCAACCGTACGGCCTTCAATAATGATAAAAACATACCGTACGATTGACTAAAGAGACCGTGACTTGATAATTCAATTGAAAAAACTGACGGCCTAAATTATCACGTCAAAACAATTAACAAAAACACAGATAACAGACCTAAACTAACGACAACCATTGAACTTCATTCTCAAGACTTGGAACAGACACATACAAATGTATAATAACTCAATCGAAAAACCATTTACCTAATTCATAACAAAACAATTTACAAATATAAAACAACGACAGACATGAACCAATGATCATTACTGAGCCACAGGCTCCTGACTTGAAACAGGCCCATAACGCACGTAGCGGGATTTAAGCATGTGTGTAAGCGTTCACAATCAACCTCACCTTGTATTGTGGTGTTAAATAGATATAGGAAGATGTGGTATGAGTGCCAATGAGACAATTCTCCATCCAAGTTACAATTTTATAAAAGTAAATCATTATACATGTAGGTCAAGTTACGGCTTTCAACACGGAGCATTGGCTTACACGGAACAGCAAGCTATAAAGGGCCCCAAAATTAAAGACTGTAAAAAAAAACAGTTGCAATTCGCTTACAACAACAATAACTAACATAAAACCAATAGACAGAAAGGTCCACAAAAAAGGAATTGCTAAGCTAGTTCATTGACAATTGCAACTAATAGATAAATGATATTTTCCAAACTAAAACCTACTAATTTGTCGTTAACAACTTAACTAGAACCTCACCGACTATTTCTGTCTTTGCTTTGGCTGTTTTTTTATATTCTTTTCCTTGAGGATACCATGGTTAAATACGTACTTGTTAATCATCTTTCTACGAAAGCCGAGAAGGCTCATTCAAAATTCAAAATTCAAAACTCAAAATTCAAATTTCAAAATTCAAATTTCAAAATTCAAAAAAACTCAAAAATCCTACATTAATCTATCATGATTCCCCGCGCTTACGAAAGCCAAAAAAGATCGCACTTTACACTATAATATACTACTGAAAGCTATTTTAGAAAGTTTGTTAAGAAAACGAACCCATTGAAACAAGGCAAAGGGTCCGTTACACCTTCATAGGGATACATCCAACTTTACCATTTGAAACCCTTGGTAACACAGCGTCATTGCAAGTAGCAACCCTCTATCAAGAAAATAGGAAAGGAAACCCGAGCCCTATACTACTAAAGCTGGAAAGTCGCTTCACTGAAATGGAACGTTCACAATGGAAAAATTTAACTCATCGCTTTTTCGTAAAGTTTAAATATGCATGAAATATTTACCACTGGAGGTTAAGCAAACAACAACAAATCTCTTATAATAACCTAGTTTTCCATCGGAAGAATCTAGTTATTAAAATATGTATATACAAAAGACAGATTTTGTGTATCGTTTATCAAATTCTGATGATTTTATGTTGTTATATCAACAAAATTCGTGTTAAGTTTTTGACGATTTTTCTTTATGTTATTTGGGAGTTACGGTCTATGATTGACGAAAGATGATACTTTTGGCATTTACTTAATATGTAATTCCATTTATTACGAAAGTGTATTAGGGTCATCCTTTTTTATTTATTTTTTTCAAATTGTCGACTTTAATCTTGGAATTATCAACTTTAATCTTGCAATTTCCAACTTTAATCTTGGAATTATCAATTTTAATCTGGGTGGAGGGGTTAACTTCGATTTTTTGTTTGGTAAGGGTGTGCTATGTTTGTCTAAAACAAGGTACCCATTTTTATATAATATTAACTTATATATAGTACCTATATTTATATATTAAAATTGTGACCCGCTATGACATTTCCAGGCTTATGGAGGTAGAACGTCATTGTTAGAAAAATTATAAACATGATAAATATCGAGATTCAATGAAATATGTATGGCTTCTTTTTTGCGGACGCCGAACTATAATACATTATATATAAGTTTTGAAGAAGTTTTACTTTATCGTTTGAAGTGAAAAATATTTGAATCTACATTTTAAATTGATACACAAAAAAAAATCAAAATTCTCTGCTCTATAGATTTTATTTCATAAATGGAGTCTGAAATATATCCATCACAAATGCACCGTATAAAATTCATATATCAAAACACTTAGTTATAAACTGTTACGCGTCGCATACTATGTATAGAGACATGCATAATAAGTCTCAAATAAAAGAAGGAATTCTTAAAGCTTACTTTGACAAATTTTAAACTAACTTCATTTCAACAAGTTTATATCACATGTTCTAAAATAGAGCCACAAAAAAAAAAAATGCTCTGCTCTGTAGATTTTCTTTCATAAATGAAGTCTGAAATATATCCATAATAAATGCACCGTATCAAATGCGAGAAGAACACGAAGACTAATAAACTGTTACGCGTCGCATACTTTGTTTAGAGACATGCATGATAAATCTAAATTAAAAGACACATTGGAAAGCAAAGGAATTCTTAAAGCATAATTTGACAAATTTTAAACTAAGTAAACTTCGTTTCAACAAGTTTAACTTACATGTTCTAAAATAGAGCTAAGAATTGTTTGTATTGTTAGTAAATTTAATTCTTTGAAATTTTATTCAAGTACGCTATTGAACATTACTAAGAGCCAATAAATACAATAATTTTGTATTTTATAAATTAGTGCCTTCAATAAGTAGAAGTCGTCATAGAACAGTCTCATTTTCATACCGGTATTCGAAATGACTCGTTTCCTTGCTATTACAAAAAATATGTCGCAATAACAGTGTACGTATAGGAGCCAGGGGCAAAGAGGGGACAAAACTATGCCCCCTCCCATTTTAAGACAAAAATTGAAACTAAAAAATGAAAATGAAAGAGAACAATCACTTAATTTAAGATTATTACACTACATAGAAAATACTTTTTTTTTCTTGTCACTTTCAGAAGTTTGCCTCCCCCCTTTTCTACAAACAAACTTTTTTCAAACTTTTCCATTATTATAAATGGCATATTTCTATACGAAGGTATACACAGACAGACGTGCCGCCGGAATATTCTCAGCTACAGCGGAGGGGGCATACATTTTAACGCTTGTCCGTCTGTACGTCCATACGTATTCATGGGAAAATTTACAACTTGGAAGTTTCCGCAATTTAACTTTATGTTGCCTCAAACAAATACTATGAAACTTATACACAATGCTAATTACCACCAAACTGAGATCAAGTTAAAATTTAGCTGGCATCACTTTCACCGTTCAAGCCCATTTATAAATGGAAAAATGTTAAATTTGTCGTCTACGCGCTCTAACTTTATTTGCCTCAATCAAATGTTATGAAAGTTACATACAATGCTTATTACCACTTCAACAATGAGCAAACCCCATACCACATAGCAAATCATATAAAACCCCGATGTCATTATATGAAAAAGAGGACTGCTTCAAATGCCATCAGCACCACTCAGTCTGAACCAAAATGTACACATGATACATATGCGGATAATAAGCATGTTCCAGAGAGGTATACAGCCGGTAAAAACATAAATTAAAGCTGGTACTCCAGGAATATATTCGCATAGGAGTATTTTCACCTAATTTGACACAAAGCTTCTTCTTTTTATCTTTATTATACACAAAGTTTCTGTAGCCTGTTGCACTCGTCGTTTAATTTTAGGAGGGAAATGATATCTTTATTTGGAAATGTTATTTTTTACTGCAAATCTTTTTTATTGTTACTACCAGAAAGTTTTCTTGTGAATTTTTAACTTATAGTGTCTTTGCTAAAACAGAACCAACATTGAAAGATCAAGTTTTCAGTGTTTACTTAGAAGGCAATATTTTGACACTAGATTTCCCAATGACAGCAATGAAAAAATCCGAAAACCCTTGGTAAAATTGATATCCAGGAACATTGCAAAACATTTTCACCAGTTTCAAAGGCGGTTTCGGGTTAAAGAAATAACAGAAATAAATTAATAAATAATCATTTAAAAAAACAGTTGAAATGTTATATAACAATCAAATATAGTATGTCAAAACTATGTAAGCATCCTCTACAATGAAAGAAAATTTGTCTTTTCGGACACAATGCGAAATGCTTAATTTCTTACAGCATAAAACTCTCAATGTGTTCCCTGTGTGGATAAAAAAAAACCGCTATGATCTCCATTCTTCGCCTTCCTATTCTCTAATTTTACACCTGACAATAATTCTCATTCACTACACCGAAAAGTTGACGACATATTTTTTGTGTTGTATAAATGAGGATGGTGCACATTCTATATGTGCCTGTCCCAAGTCAGGAGCCTGTAATTCGGTGGTTGTCGTTTTTTGCTGTATATCAAATTTGTTTTTCCGTTTGAATTGTTTAACATTTGTCATTTCGGGGCCTTTTATAGCTGACTATGTGATTTGGGTTTTACTCATTGATGAAGGCCGTACGTTGACCTATAGTTGTTAATTTCTGAGTCATTTTAGTCTCTTGTGGAGAGTTGTCTCATTGGCAATCATACCATATCTTTTTATTTTTATATTATGAAAGATTCTCAAGTCATGAAAAGAAGAAGAAAAAAAATCGAATAAGGATTGAAGTGACACTCGATATCTCTCTCTCCCGGAGTAAAAGTGATAACAAGAAATGTTTCACTTGTCTGACATAATGTCGGCACATATCCTTTGAAAAGTGTTATAATGTTTGTCTGTGCACTATTATATTATTAATCTACGGTATATTTTATCAGATCAGTTGATCAGATTAAGATAATATTTATTGTGTTTGGATTGCAACTGCAATAAAACAGGATTATTTTCTTGATTTGCGAGTTTTGAATTCTGAATTCTGAATGATCCTTCTCGGCTTTCGTATCTTTCCATTAAGAGTCTTATCTTTCCTACACTGTAAAAAAGTGTTAATATTTTAATGCTGACACTTAGTAAATAAGTTAAGGTGTTAATTCATTTATGTTGGTATTTCTGTGACATGTTACATAAATTTTTTAAACTAGTTATGAAATTTATTTTCATTTTTACAATGTGTTAAAACTTACTTAAATGTTATGAGTTTTAAACACTTTTCCATATTCTAATATGTACAGCACACCTTAAAACTTTACATAACTCTTATTAATATATATTAATAACACTTCTAAAATAACGATAAACAAAATGTTAGTCGGCATGAGGTAAAAACGAAGAATTAGAGAATTCACTTTTATTTTACAAAATATAAAAAATACTATCTGCATTGTTTATCGTAGATCAGCTTTACACTTTATTATGCAGCACAACCTGTTTAGTATTTTCATACCTATTACTGTCTGCTTGAGGATATTTGATATATACGCCAATTGATTGTACATATCGACTATTATTCGTCGATCCAAAATTAAGAAATTGGCGCGTAAACACTGAGATTACAATATATAACTATTAACTAATAAACTTTTTGGACTACGCATTGACCATTCTTCTTTGATTCTTAAAAATACAACACCCTCCCCCGGACACCCAAACACATACACAGACACAGTCAATGCCTCATGCAGAAGTTCTGTTCTGATCACACTATCTAACAAAATTCAAGAAATGCATATTGCTTTATATTTTGTCCTGCTTAGGAATATGAATAGTAATGAACATTACCCGTAGATCGGAGAGTACTGAAATTTCTAAAAGCTAGTTGATTAACTGATTGCATTGGAAAAGAGGGACTATTTGGTAGGAACACGAATTTGGTCTGAAAGTAGACCATCTACGAACACCACACAGAGTTGTTGCAAGTTTCCAAACGTGCAGAGAGAGTGGCATTATCTCTATAGTAAGCATCGGACGTGAATGCGTATTAATGCATCCTGCACGCCAAATTTTGCTAGGGTTTTTATTGCAAGTAGGATGAAGACCAAGTGGAAAGCTAGTTGAATGCCAACGACAACTATTTAAAATTTATCACGTTTAATATACAATTGAAAATGGAAATGAGGACTGTGCCAAAGAGCCGTAGAACTGTTCTAGTTGTAGTACTGACCAAAGATTTAGTAGAACTGAACTGTCTAAAACTGTCAGAATCAGTTCTAGGTATCTACGTAGAACAGCTGACCAAATCAATTCTAGGTTATAACTGTTCTAGCTAGAACTGTATAAAAGGTGTCCGGATGACAAATGTACATTCTGTCCTAGATCAAATCCCCTGACAGATTTTGACAGCTTTGATGAGAGGTTAGAAGTGATCTCGGCTATAGGTATACAACAAAATCTCGCTTCAATATACACACTGAACTAGTACACGTTTTTAATAAGGGGAAAATTGAGGACCACCTACGGGCGCGGGATTTTGTCGCTGATTTGAAGACCCATTGCAATTGGTCTCCTTCTGCTGGTATCTGCTCTGTGTTCGGGTTGTTGTCTCTTTGACATATTCCCCATATCAATTCTCAATTTTAAATAAAATAACGTGTACAAATGTACATTAAAAGAGCATACACCTGTTGTATGTCTTAGATCGAGAAAAAAACAGTTCACAGAAAAATGTTCGGTAAACTATGATTTACAAAATAAGTGAATATAACTAAAATTGCCAATTGCATATTGAATATGTGTTACAGTTTTCCGATGTTTGTCGATTATATAGAAAACAATTATAATTACACTTATCATAGATACCAACATTATAAATTTTATATGAAAATTGCGCGTTTCGCCTACAAAAGACTCATCAGTAACGCTCAAATATAAAAATGATAAGAATGCAAAATAAATTACAAAGTTCACAGATTTCCGAAAGATTTTGTCAAATGCTGCAATGGTAATCTATTCCTATGGTAGAACATTCCTAGTATTTCGAAAAATCATAAAAAAATCATAAACAGTTAATATCATTGATAATTCCCAGGGCAAAATTCATTTTATACATCAACAATGATAAGCAAAAAAGGATATGCTCTTAGAACGGAAAACAGTGGAATTATAATTATGATTAGTCGCTGTAGTTTTATTTTAGTATACTACAGCGTCATATTGTTATTATGCAGTACAAATAAAATCACGATTAGATTATAAGATTAAATGATTGAGTACAGTCAACTACCTTTGACAAAGTAAGAAAAGCACTCACCGATTGATATAAAGATACAATTAACTTTTAATTGACCATGAACCTAGCCTAAACTTGGTTTTGCATTATCTGTGTGTGGGTTTTTCTATTTACCTTGTAGTTAGTACAATCATTTAGATAGCAATGATGTCATAGATCGGAAATGGGTTGAATCGCCGATGGCTTTACATAAGTATGGTTTAACCACGTAACATTTTTTTTGTGTCTGTCCATAAAGTAGTTGTCGTTAGTTCATATTTGTCAAATTGTTTTTATTTTGAAAACTGCTTTGTTATGTACAGGCCGTCATATTTTCCAATCGTATTGCTCCATATTTGCGACTATACGATATGGTTATTTTTGGTTATTTTCGGTTGCAATTGTTTTGATCATGTTTATGAATCATCTCTTTTTTTCAATTATCATTGAAGTTCAGTATTTTATTACATTTTGTATGCCGATTTACCCGAGATTTGTGTCTTTTTTTACGTTTAATGCCATGCTATAGTATGTCATTTTCTTTTCAACATATATGTTGCATATCCGTTTTGGTATGATTATCCCCTCTCTGTTTTGCAAAGATTTTACTCCTCAGTTCGGCATATCTCATGCCAAACAATAACAGCGGCTCTCCCTTGACATCATTTGCGAGTATGGTCTTGAGGAAACGATGATAGTCCGTCGGAATGGCTAACCCGTGTTAAGAGAGAGAGAGCCATATCTCTTGCACGTTAAAGACACCCTTGTAGATTTCGAAAAAGAACAGGCTAATGCCGCTACAAGGCAGCACTGGCAATCGCAAACTGGAAAGGGATTAATATATGTTGTAAAACTTGTTTCAAAATCCAATATAAATAAATATGTTTAAACTAACAGCAGCAAAAAATGAAAAGACAATTAGAGTATCGGTGTCTAAGTGTTTACAGTTACTGACAGCTAGTTCAAAGCCGAATTTCAAATATTAATAAGTCTTATTGTTTACAAGCATACAGGAGGAGATAATGTACAAGCTAGACAGGTCAAATAACATAAACATTTGAAAATGGGGAAAGTTGAAAATGTGAAAATATTCGTTAAGTTTTTTTGATTGAATTTATAAAGATAATTTTTCCAAATTACATTTAAGTTTATTAATGAATGTCATGTATAAGTTTAACATTGATGCAACACTACATTTACCTTGTTTACATATGGATGAAAGAAACAATTACTGTCTTATTTGATTAGTGGCAGACCTTGTCCTAGCCATATATTAATAACCCCTATTCATCCAGGTCGACTACCATAGAACGAAGATGAGTGAAATATTTGTCACAAGAGGATAAGCATGTACTAATTCAAAGACGGATCCAGGGGGGGACTCTAGGGACCTGGCATCATCGATTTTTGCGGGAAAAAACGTTTGATCATTTGTAATAACAGATAACTTGTTTCCTGAAGATTGACACATTGTTAAATCAATATGGATATGATTGTTTGTTCTTGAAACAGACCCTTTTCAGCTGCTTCTTGAATAAATGAAATATGTTTGAGAATACGTGACGTCAAATGGACACAGTTTACGGGAAAGGAAACCTTTCTGTGATTACATATATACGAGAAGCATTAAGATGTATTATCTGTCGAGAGGCAGTGCAGAAAATGACAGGAAAAAAGTGGAAGATAAGGGTCTTCAGTTTTAAGATGCTACAATCTCTGATAGAAAATGAATATTTAGTTCCCGGTTGTATGCAGCCATTATATTAGAAACTATTAGAGATAATGCAAATTTGACCTTTAAGAAAGATATCTTCCTAGAATTTAACAAAACTGATTAAATAATTATAATTCGACATTACTTTTTAATATATTCAAAATCGTAATATTATTGCGTTTCGGTAGAAGAAATGTTAAATGGCATACACTGAACTTTCGCTTCATTTTGAACTTGGTGGAAAGCTATCTCATTGGCAATCATACAACTTTTTATAGGCCTTATATTTATAGTGTACAGTCCTAAAAGTAGGAAAGGCACTTCCGAATTGATGTTAAAATACATTTTTTATTAAAAAGGACATCATATCAACTATCTTTCAATAAGTATCGCTGTGTGGAAAAATACGTGAGATATTCTAAATATTAAAAGGTTTCAGATGTACCATAAATTAAGAAATGGTGGGTTTAATCGCCAATAGCGACATACACTCTTAATAACAAATACGGTTTATTAAACTAATAAACATTGTTTTTCAAATTGTATTGACAAATTCCTCTTATGCACGACCGCTTATTGAACTCGATGCGTCTTTTCTCCCTTTCTTAAAATAAATCATTCGGGTTGTTCTCATTATTGTATACCGAAATTTTGCATCTTGTCTACGCGTGAAAAAGAGGCAAATGATATCAGAGGGTTTGGATGGGGTCTATGTTTATCTATTCTTATATATTATTATACCTAGTCCTGAATGGGAATTGCCCCTTTAAAAAAAATGACAATATGACGACAGCAAGTTTTACACAGAACACCTCTATTATTCTCCTGGAGCACATACACATATGTAAATAACCATTATTTGTTGTGAGTACTACTGATTTCAGAAGCAGTATCTGTTTACCCTTTTGTAGTACCCGACATCAGCCTTAATGTTTGACATGATTTATGTTGATATATATTTGGTTTCCCTTTTAGTTCAGAGTGTTCAATGTTCTCTCTTTGAACCTTTTACTTCCATTTTGTTCTTTTTCGAGTCTGTCTAACTTCAATTATGAATTGTTCGATCAAATTCGGGAGGTTGATGATAAAGCCTCGGGTTGAAAAGTTGCATTTATCTTTTAAAACTGTAAGCTCGTCTTCTTCTTTTGCACGTTCTAATTACCCATAATTCATCCAGGTCGATTACCTTACAAACTCAATGTCGTTCTGAAAATGAGTAAAATATTTGTCATAAGAGGATACGCATGACTTTTTGTACTAAGTAATCAATTATTCAATTCCCGTTTGCTAATTATTATTACTACATTGTATTTAAAATATAAATATGCTACAGACAGACATGAAAATGTGTCAAATCGATTTGTTCCGAATCATAAACGGATTCAGGGGGTCTCTACGGGCCCGGTCCCATCGATTTTTGCGGGAGAAAATGTTAGATTACTGAAGCAAGTGTTAAGCGGGTCCCTCTTTGAGAAGTCAGTGCCCCCTGCCCTTTTCATTAAGAGTTCTTGATCCGCCATTGGGAGTATCAATTGTGATAACAGATAACTTGTGTCATGAAGATGGACACATTGTTAAATCAATATGGATATGATGATTTGTTCTTGAAACAGACCCTTTTTAGCTGCTTCTTAAATAAATTAAACATTTTTCAGAATAAGTGACGTCAAATGAACACGGTAAGGGAATCAAACACGTTTGCCTAGAAGGAAACGTTTCTGTGATTATATATTTACGAGAAGCATTAAGATGTGTTATCTGTCGAGAAGCAGTGCACAAAATAATACCCCCCCCCCCCCCCCAAAAAAAAAAAAAGATGAAAAAAAGTGGAAGATAAGTCTTCAGTTATGAGATGCTACAATCTCTGTTAGAAAAGGAATATTTAGTGTAAGGTTGTCTGCAAACCATTATATTAGGAATTATTATAGATAATGCAAATTTCCCGTTTAGAAAGATATCTTCATAGAATTTAACAAATATGATAAAAGAATTATAATTTGACATTACTTTTAATTAGGGATGGCAACGAGTACTGGAGTACTCGGGTACTCGATCGTAAGGCCGAGTACTCGAGTACAGTTTTTGTACTCGGATACTCGTATGCCTGTTATACATCTTGAAATATTTCTCAAGTTTCTTTGAAATTACCCCTTCGTAATACTAAATAAAACCAATTAACAACGTAAATATGCTTATCATAAGGATACTATTTGTTATAGTAGTACCAGCAACGTCCTTTCTTCCGAGGGAATGTTTTCATGTGCACAACTTGTAAAAAAAAGTAAAAAAATCAAAAAGTATTTTTTTTGAAATTGTTCGGTACTTATACATCTTCGGATTTCAAATGTTTGGCTTTGAGCGTTCCTGATGAAGGTAAATCCAGAAAAGCGCTTCGGACGCAATAAATTATAAAACGTGTTGTTTTCCATTTTTTGACCAGATCATATTTCTAAGCAAGAACAAAATCAAGCTATACTGGTAGTACGTTTGTCTTTCGTTAATATGTTTATATGAGGTGATAACAAAAACTCTGCCTCCCAACTTACATCTAAACTTTCCAACAGACGTCTAAGATTAATCCGAGTACTCGCGAGTACTCAAGTATCATGACCGAGTATTCGAGTATCTCATTTCAGATTTTTTGACATCCCTACTTTAAATATACAATGTATTCAAAATCGCAATATTATTGCTATTTT
Organism: Mytilus edulis; assembly: GCA_019925275.1. Lineage (NCBI taxonomy): Eukaryota > Metazoa > Mollusca > Bivalvia > Mytilida > Mytilidae > Mytilus > Mytilus edulis. Next base: position 64,140,859 of record CM034354.1, on the reverse strand, counting down.
GTAGTAGAAATGTTTAATGGCATACAAGGAACCTTCGCTTCATTTAGAACTTGGTGGATAACTATCTCATTGGCAATCCTACCTCATTTTTTAGGCCTTATAATTATAGTGTACAGTTGTACAAAATAGGAAAGGCACTTCCGAATTGATGTTAAAATACAATTAATATTGAAAAGAACCTCATATCAAATATGTTTCTATAAGTATCGTTGTGTGGAATAACACGTGAATTATTCTAAATATTAAAAGGTTTCAGATGTACCATAAAACAAGAAATGGTGGATTTAATCGCCGATAGCGATATAAACTCTTAATAACAAATACGGTTTATTAAACTAATAAACCGATTCTTCAAATTATATTGAAAAATTCCTCTTATGCACGACCGCTTATTGAACTCGATGCTTCATTTCTCACTTTCATAAAAATAAATCAATCTAGTTGTTCTCATTGATGTATACCTAAATCTTGCATCTTGTTTACGCTTGGAAAAGAGGCAAAAGATACAAGAGGGTTTGAATGGGATCTATGTTTATCTATTCGTTATATAGTTTTCCCCTTATTCTGAACTTGTCTCCTTTGATTCTTCAGTATGTAAACGCCACCAAGATCCTCATACGAATAGAACGAAGGGACAATTGTCGTCCTCAGACGGTCTCGATTGCCGATGATCTAGAGGCACTTGTAGACAATGTAATCCACCATTTTCTATATTTGAAAATGCCTGTACCCAGTCAGGAATATGACAGTTCTTGTCTATTCGTTTTTGATGTGTTTTGTTATTTGAATTTGCCATGTGATTATGGACTTTCCGATTAGATTTTCCTCTAAGTTCAGTATTTTTGTGATTTTACTTTTTTCACACAAGGCATATGGTATTGCACCATATTAGAAACATGTAATCCGTAGAATGATCAAATATTACAACACACGAAACAGTTACTAAACCAAGTTATTTTTTTGGTAAGCTTAGTCAAAGCCATTCTAAATGATATTTCTTTTGTTTTTGCGTATACCTAGTCCTGAATGCAAATTGGCCCTTTTAAAAACAAATGACAATATGACGACAGCAAATTTTATTCAAAACACCTCTATTAATCTCCTGGAGCACATACACATATTTTAATAACCATTATTTTTTTGTGTGTACTACTGATTCAGAAGCAGTATTTGTTTACTCTTTTGTAGTACCTGATGTCAGATTTAATGTTTGACATGATTTATGTTGATATTATATCTTTGGTTACCCTTTTAGTTTGTGTATAAGACATAGAGCTGTATCAATATTGTTGCATCAAATGCACTATTTGTTTACTAGGAGAAGGTTCACGAGGGGTTAAAATTGGCCTTAAATTTTTGATAATTTTTAAATCATGCCAAAGAAATACATATTTCACATAGGAATACTTGTGATAATACTTTTTAGACAAATATATAAGTTTTTGGCACCTTTCTTGAACAATTATGAATTTATGATCCCTTAAATAGATATTATTTGAATGTAAAGGTCAATTTTCGTTAATTTATTCTATAATTTTAATTATTTTTGGCATTAAGAACCTTCGCCTCCTGTTTTTAGCATTAGTAACCTTGGCCTCCATCCACGATCGATTTTTTGTTTATTGTATTGATGACTTATATTTCAAAACTGAAATCTTTTGGTTACAAAACATTTTGGATCGTAGGTGGAGGCCAATTGCACAGAATCATCATATTTTGACAAAATGTCCAAAATGTTTTTACTTTGAAGAATATTATGTACTATTATGAAATGAACTGATTTATTTAGCATTATGACTTTTGAAATAGAACCATTTATGAACCAAATTGTGACCTTTTTTGTTTTTTGTTTTTTTTTATGATCAAGTTGATATTTTAGGCCATTTTGTTCTATAAGTGAATCTTGTCCTTTGTAAGTTAGTCTTTTCAGTGTATTTTTTTTTAATCGAGGTTAAGGTTTGCTATGGCGTTTATAATTTATCTTGAATTTAGAGTGTTTTATTTTCTCTCTTGGAACCTTTTACTTCCAGTTTGTTCTTTTTTGAGTCTTCCAAACTTCGATTTTGAATTGTTCGATCAAATTCAGGAGGTTGATGATAAAGCCTCTGGTTAAAAGGTAACACAACTCCTCTGTTAAAACTGTGAGCTTTTCTCAAAGTTTCTTGACTTGTACAGTTCTGAAATTGTCCTTTTAAAAGTACGCTCTATCCAAATGACAATCCAATCATTCTTTCCCTTTATCTGATGCTCGTTTACTTATGTTATGTTTTAGAAATACTCCTAAACCTTTATCTAATTAGTGGTTAGCGTAAGCAATCATGATGACCAGCGATTTGTCTTTTGATGTGTTGATTTGCCCTTTGATATGTGTTACTTCTACAGTATCTTAATGTTATTTACATAATATCCTGATGGACAACTGGTATCTGTATACAATGGTTTCACAAAACAATCGGGGATACGAAATGTTAGAGGTATAATATTTAGATTGATAGAGTCTCGTTGCATATGTGACAGGTAATAAACACAAACCTTATTTATCTTGCTCAGTGTTTATCTTTCATTATTGTGTTTTGTATTGTTGTTGGTTCATTTCGTTGTTATTATGACGTTTAGGAGATAACTGTATTGTATTTTAAGCTCCGACGGCATCAATTGAGGATTTGATGGTCGCAAATTAAGTTTACTGGCGACGCGTTAGCAGAGACAGTAAACGGGTATTTGCGACCATCAAATCCCCAATTGATGCCGTCGGAGCTTAAAATACAATATTGTTATCTCCATTCTAAGGAAACTGACAGAAAACAACGTTAAAACATGTATTTAAAATCTGTCATGTGCCGTCTGCGCTTGCGCGTACGTCCCATAGCATCAATTGTCAATTGATGCCATGTAAGAAAGGGACGTTATCCAATCAAAATGAACGTTACAAACGTTGTTGCATTAGAATACTAGTATCAGTTTATTTGCTACTTATCAGCTTCATGTTCATTTGGTTTATTTCGCCTCTGTTATTCATTGACTCTAGTGTTTTTGTATACCTCTTGTTTTTTTTTTTATTCAAGAGTGTTTCTTTTTCTCTTGTATAGGTATATATAGGCGTAAGATATAATTCAAATTTATGAATATTAATAAACAGTTATGTAAGAACCTTTCAACTTTTATTGCAAAACGTTTTTTTAAGAATTGGACGAAATTTTTTGTTCAGCATAAAATAAAGAATAGGATTAACAATAGTTGATAACTTTGCTAACAAAACTGCAAATAGTGTCAATCTAACAGGCACCTCTCCTTCACAACCGTACGCTGTCCACAGACTGACCACTGCATATGGACACCATAATCCAACAAATGCAACACACATACAAAACGTCATCTGTAAAAAAAAGAAGGTATTGTTATTGATTGAAACAGTGCGTATATAAGTAAAAACAATTATATTGAAGTGCTTTCCACAATCTTTATCAAACATGACAACATGTATATGTATAAATACGCAGTCAGTCAAATCGGTATACGGACGTTAATGAATGTATCAATTCCTTGTGAAAGGCGAATACAACGCTCTCGTCACTTTAAGAAGCATTATCTCTCTGAAGAATGCGTCGACATTTTCGAATGCTATTTCAAATGATTGATACTATATTCTGGTGAACTACCACACCTACTCATTCTCGTTTTTATAATACCACCTAAGATTACATGCAAGTATCAATCAATTCGTTTGAAGATTACCGTCGTTTAGTAAACCGCATTCCGCTACAACTAGTGATGTATGGATTTTGGAGTGTTGTAAATTTGAAATTCCCCATAAACCATTGTAACACCAAACACTGTTTTATGCTGTACAACTTTATATACGTGTTTGGCTTTCTAACTATTTTGATCTTAGCGTCACAGATGATTCATATGTAGAGACAATGCGCGTATGACGTATTTAATTATACGTTTGGTTACTTTGATCAATATGATATATACAATGCCTAAAACACAGTATACATAAGTCTCTTCTAAAGTTCTATTATTTGATATTCCCCTCTTTTATTATAATTTGAAGAATGACTGTATTACTTTTGCTGTTTATGAAGAAATAATAGACGTTTCTTTCGAATAGACAGAACAATATGACAGTTATTCCTCATACAATAATTCTAAATGACTTTTCTAAGGATTAAATCATGCAAAAGACCGTTGATGAGATAATTTTCACAGGACAACATTTTGTCTATGACGTAATAGACAACAAGCTTTTAGCCAATCAGAAGACGTGTTACACCCAAAATTGAAATGTTCATACCTTTATTAAAAATGAATCTCTCTTTTTTAAAGTTGGTCCAGATTTTCTAACTTTGACACTTGCCCTCCGTCGCGACATTTTGGATGTCCATATTATCTTCCCGTATGATAAATTCATAATGACAACAGGTAAAAGTACACAGCCTAATAAAAAAAATGTCACAAAGACTGGATAACCTTTCCATGCTAGTGTACAAGACGTTCCATAAGGTTCAGGTCCATATGCACCAACACCAAATAATGGTAGCAGAGCCCAAAAACCAGCATAGCAATATATTCCAATAAGCGATGCTTTGGTGTGCAGAAGGATGGAATCAGCTAAAATAAAAATATAAATTATCTGAAGACATTAATACGATATTTCACCTGTATCAATGCAAATATTTATATTATTGAATGATTTTGATGTGCATAAACAATTTCATTTCATATGTCGAATAACCATTAGTTAGTTTGCTTTTAACATTTTTGTACTAGAAACGCACGAGTCAACACTGAGCAGTACCCTTCTGATACACCTGAGATCACACCAACGTTTTGAAAGGGTTTGTTTTGCGCAGTCTTTAGATTTTTAGGTTGTGTTTTGTGTACTAATTTTTGTTTTGTTATCCGTTTTTTTTTTTACATTTTTTGACATTGTCAGTTGAATAGTTTAAAAATTCCCGTGGTATTGTTTGTCTCCCTTTATCTTAATTAAGAGGACATCTATAGAGAGGGACATACACATATATAGCAACATACAGATATTAACCATTTACGAGTATCAAAATAACTTTCACAGAAATTGTCAAAAAATATGCACTCAATACTAAAAACTTCAAAGGTTTGTGAAAATACTTATAACTTTGAACTGATCTACATGTATTATACTAAATGCAAAAAAATGATATTTCGAAAAGTATATCGTATTAAATTTCCACCACAATTCATGAACAAATACAATACATTTTACAGAAGTAGGCAAGACTATTTATCATTGAATGAAACAATGACTTGTTTATCTTAGTCCAGGTCTAAAATACCACCATTTAGGTCAAAAACAATTACTCTGCTATGATGAAAAAAGAAAATACAAATAAACATTCTAATAACTTACCACGTTTGACTCCACATACTTTGAGGTATCGTACATAGCTAATTACTGCTAGGGTTGATATGCTTACAACTCCACAGAAGAAACAACTAAAACCATACGCTGCACAAACTGAAACAAAAAGCAAAAACGTCACTACATTATTTACTTGTATACGTCAGCACTTACTTGTATATTTTAGTATCTATTTTGATTTCAAAATATTAACGTTTATTAAGTAGAATACGGGGATATATAAGTTTCATTAGAAAATGGGCAAGCTCGTACTAATCTCCAGTTTTCTGAAATTGGAAACTATAAAGAAACAAGTCCAGGATAGGGACATCATTTTTCCTAGGCAAATATTTTGTTAAAATATCTATTAAATCAGAAAAAAGATTTGACTACATGAAAATCACTTATTGATAATTGAGTGTTGATGTTTAACGCCACTTGGATCACACTTGGCTATATCATGACGCTGTCGATTTCAGTTTGTGGTCGGTTTAATCGGAGTAACCAGAGAGTTCCACAAATCTTTGTCACTGTACCTTCTAAATGTAGATTAATGTCAAACACACCTAACAACGAGCGAGACTTGAGCCCACAACCTCCGATTTGTCAGCCTTGTGGTTACTGTTAATAAAGTACACAGACAACCCAAGCACTCATACAATTAATTAATTAAATTTTGCCATTTATCTAAACACGTACAATGTACCATATATACATTTTATTCATACTTACAAATTTCATCGAACATCCATTGGTGATTTAAAGATGAATAGATTGTCAAAGGAAAACCAAACACCGGCATGACTATATCGATGATAGCTAGGTTTAATATGTAGAAATCACAGGAAACTAACTTTTTGATTTTTCGAATACATAGATACATAACCAAACCATTTAGCAAGATAGATGCAACTCCTGAAAACAAAAGCGTTAGTTAATAAAAAAAGAAAATAACTTAACGGAAAGTCCCTTGTCAAAAACGGTGTATTAATATTATTACACTGTCCTACTTTTGCACTACTTTTGGTTTATTTGCTGATAATTTGATTAACTTCTTTTCTCATAACTATAAACTTTACGATTGTGTAGATCATCTTAAATGCCTAAGCAAATAACACTATGTTTTGTTTATTCTTTCACTGGTAGCATACCTGTTATGTGTGTATACGCTTAATATTGCACTAATATTACTATGAATATCTATTTAAGTAAAGGAAATATACACAAACTTGCTCAAAGTGGTTTTAAACACCAGCTTATCAGTCGGTCCGAGTACACAGTTATTTCGTAGTGCATTTCTTTTAGACAATAAATGTAAATAAAAAAAATCCCACCTGCGCTTTCTCAATAATATTTTTACAGTGTGTTGTACTACTTTTGGGACAAATTATATCAAAATTATAGAAAACTTCATCAGCTCTAACTCAAAATATGGACAATTTTGTGTTAAGGGGGTCTTGAAATCTTTTGACAGCTTCCGAAGTGCTAATTTTTGACCTTTTTCAGCTGGACCTTATCACTACTTTACCTAAATATTTATGACCCAAATTTTTTTACAGTGTCATTTCACCCCTAACTTGCTATATGAGGAATAAAACATGGAGAATTAAATTTGGAAGGGGTATAACAAAAATTGGCAAGTAACACACTGTCCACACTAAGGACTATATTTGTGGACAACGAAAATCAAAGGACGATAACTGTGTACTCGGACCTAATAGGATAGAAAAGGTTGACCAATCTTTATAAAACTTGGTATGACAAAAGCTTAATATATTATAAGACTGCTTACAAAGTTTCATAGCAATAAGATATATATTATAGACACTATGATTAATTCTATATTCAACTTTACGTGTTAAATTTGGACGTTAAAATTGAGAAATTTCAACTATCAACATTTGGGGCTTTTAAAATTCAAATATTGCAAAAAAAATACATTTAAAATGACTTAATATATAATACATCATGTATTTGAAGCAATAGAGTACTCATTTGATATATCAGACTTAGCATAATTTTTCAAAAGTCAAATTTATATGAGCCTGTGCGTAAAAATGGAGGTTTTCCAATGAAGGGGAGCCTTACATGAAGATGTAATATTTTCCAGCAATTTTAAATTTGTGAAGCTTTTTCATTATAAATAATCCTTACATATGTACTTAATGTACTTTAAATGGAAAGAAAACTTACAAATAACATACCATATTAGTTTAAAAGGGTCTTAGGCCAAGTATGACTAAAAATAATTTTGGGTCAATTTAGGCCGTAGCACATATTTACATTTAAAAATGCATATTGAAGTTATAGGAAATAAAAAAATGTGTCTTTTCTATCATTTCTATACTCAGGTGACATGATACAATAAATCTGAGCACAAAAAGGCTCTTACATTCAACTTTTTGAGCAGACAGTATGGTCTGATACAAAGATTTTTCACTTTTTTGTGAAAAACTTGCATGCAATTTTAGTCTCAACAGGCTTATATTTGAACCACATGGTATCCTACAGAGGTAAAGAAAGATATTATGTGAAATGAAACAGGTACAAAAGACATTGTTAAATGCTTTTTATACAAATTTAGTGAGGTTTTTATTATGGACTTCAACTTTTATGTGCCATGCTCCTCATATTTAACTTGATCCAAACAGGGCGTTAGATGAGGGTCATTTATACAACACATTTTGCTCATATTGTCTGAGATAATCTTCTTTTCTGTAGATTCAGAGTTCACAAATGAGTAATACAACTGGATTAAAGCAAAGAAACACAAAAATTGACACATGAAAACATGTCAGATAGAAAGTCAAAATGCCACTTATGCATCAAAATTGAAAAAGCTATGAAATACTTATTTTGACCATATAATGCCAAAATTGGTCATTTTTGCAGAAATTCTATCAAATAAAAGTTTAAATCCTTTAGTTTTATGCTATTTGACAAATTGACACCATCAAATCATTCAGGGAAGTTGCCAAAGTACAGATTCTATATTTCCTGATTTCACCTCTTAGGTCCGAGTACACAGTTATTTCGTAGTGCATTTCTTTTAGACAATAAATGTAAATAAAAAAAATCCCACCTGCGCTTTCTCAATAATATTTTTACAGTGTGTTGTACTACTTTTGGGACAAATTATATCAAAATTATAGAAAACTTCATCAGCTCTAACTCAAAATATGGACAATTTTGTGTTAAGGGGGTCTTGAAATCTTTTGACAGCTTCCGAAGTGCTAATTTTTGACCTTTTTCAGCTGGACCTTATCACTACTTTACCTAAATATTTATGACCCAAATTTTTTTACAGTGTCATTTCACCCCCTAACTTGCTATATGAGGAATAAAACATGGAGAATTAAATTTGGAAGGGGTATAACAAAAATTGGCAAGTAACACACTGTCCACACTAAGGACTATATTTGTGGACAACGAAAATCAAAGGACGATAACTGTGTACTCGGACCTAATAGGATAGAAAAGGTTGACCAATCTTTATAAAACTTGGTATGACAAAAGCTTAATATATTATAAGACTGCTTACAAAGTTTCATAGCAATAAGATATATATTATAGACACTATGATTAATTCTATATTCAACTTTACGTGTTAAATTTGGACGTTAAAATTGAGAAATTTCAACTATCAACATTTGGGGCTTTTAAAATTCAAATATTGCAAAAAAAATACATTTAAAATGACTTAATATATAATACATCATGTATTTGAAGCAATAGAGTACTCATTTGATATATCAGACTTAGCATAATTTTTCAAAAGTCAAATTTATATGAGCCTGTGCGTAAAAATGGAGGTTTTCCAATGAAGGGGAGCCTTACATGAAGATGTAATATTTTCCAGCAATTTTAAATTTGTGAAGCTTTTTCATTATAAATAATCCTTACATATGTACTTAATGTACTTTAAATGGAAAGAAAACTTACAAATAACATACCATATTAGTTTAAAAGGGTCTTAGGCCAAGTATGACTAAAAATAATTTTGGGTCAATTTAGGCCGTAGCACATATTTACATTTAAAAATGCATATTGAAGTTATAGGAAATAAAAAAATGTGTCTTTTCTATCATTTCTATACTCAGGTGACATGATACAATAAATCTGAGCACAAAAAGGCTCTTACATTCAACTTTTTGAGCAGACAGTATGGTCTGATACAAAGATTTTTCACTTTTTTGTGAAAAACTTGCATGCAATTTTAGTCTCAACAGGCTTATATTTGAACCACATGGTATCCTACAGAGGTAAAGAAAGATATTATGTGAAATGAAACAGGTACAAAAGACATTGTTAAAGACATTGTTAAATGCTTTTTATACAAATTTAGTGAGGTTTTTATTATGGACTTCAACTTTTATGTGCCATGCTCCTCATATTTAACTTGATCCAAACAGGGCGTTAGATGAGGGTCATTTATACAACACATTTTGCTCATATTGTCTGAGATAATCTTCTTTTCTGTAGATTCAGAGTTCACAAATGAGTAATACAACTGGATTAAAGCAAAGAAACACAAAAATTGACACATGAAAACATGTCAGATAGAAAGTCAAAATGCCACTTATGCATCAAAATTGAAAAAGCTATGAAATACTTATTTTGACCATATAATGCCAAAATTGGTCATTTTTGCAGAAATTCTATCAAATAAAAGTTTAAATCCTTTAGTTTTATGCTATTTGACAAATTGACACCATCAAATCATTCAGGGAAGTTGCCAAAGTACAGATTCTATATTTCCTGATTTCACCTCTTAGGTCCGAGTACACAGTTATTTCGTAGTGCATTTCTTTTAGACAATAAATGTAAATAAAAAAATCCCACCTGCGCTTTCTCAATAATATTTTTACAGTGTGTTGTACTACTTTTGGGACAAATTATATCAAAATTATAGAAAACTTCATCTGCTCTAACTCAAAATATGGACAATTTTGTGTTAAGGGGGTCTTGAAATCTTTTGACAGCTTCCGAAGTGCTAATTTTTGACCTTTTTCAGCTGGACCTTATCACTACTTTACCTAAATATTTATGACCCAAATTTTTTTACAGTGTCATTTCACCCCTAACTTGCTATATGAGGAATAAAACATGGAGAATTAAATTTGGAAGGGGTATAACAAAAATTGGCAAGTAACACAATGTCCACACTAAGGACTATATTTGTGGACAACGAAAATCAAAGGACGATAACTGTGTACTCGGACCTATAGTAGAAAGGTGACCATCTTTATTAATTGGTTGACAAGCTTATATTTAGACTGTTCAAGTTATAGCATATAGATAATATTAGAACTATATTAAATCTATATTCACTTTACGTGTTAAATGTTTGACTTAAATTGAAAGGAAATTACTTATCAAATTTGGGCTTTTAAATTCAAATTGCAAATAAATACATTAAAATGATTATAATAATACATCTGTATTTAAGCAATAGAGTACTCATTTGTATATCGACTTAGCATAATTTTTCAAAAGTCAAATTTATATGAGCCTGTGCGTAAAAATGGAGGTTTTCCAATGAAGGGGAGCCTTACATGAAGATGTAATATTTTCCAGCAATTTTAAATTTGTGAAGCTTTTTCATTATAAATAATCCTTACATATGTACTTTAATGTACTTTAAATGGAAAGAAAACTTACAAATAACATACCATATTAGTTTTAAAAGGGTCTTAGGCCAAGTATGACTAAAAATAATTTTGGGTCAATTTAGGCCGTAGCACATATTTACATTTAAAAATGCATATTGAAGTTATAGGAAATAAAAAAATGTGTCTTTTCTATCATTTCTATACTCAGGTGACATGATACAATAAATCTGAGCACAAAAAGGCTCTTACATTCAACTTTTTGAGCAGACAGTATGGTCTGATACAAAGATTTTTCACTTTTTTGTGAAAAACTTGCATGCAATTTTAGTCTCAACAGGCTTATATTTGAAAACCCCATGGTATCCTACAGAGGTAAAGAAAGATATTATGTGAAATGAAACAGGTACAAAAGACATTGTTAAATGCTTTTTATACAAATTTAGTGAGGTTTTTATTATGGACTTCAACTTTTATGTGCCATGCTCCTCATATTTAACTTGATCCAAACAGGGCGTTAGATGAGGGTCATTTATACAACACATTTTGCTCATATTGTCTGAGATAATCTTCTTTTCTGTAGATTCAGAGTTCACAAATGAGTAATACAACTGGATTAAAGCAAAGAAACACAAAAATTGACACATGAAAACATGTCAGATAGAAAGTCAAAATGCCACTTATGCATCAAAATTGAAAAAGCTATGAAATACTTATTTTGACCATATAATGCCAAAATTGGTCATTTTTGCAGAAATTCTATCAAATAAAAGTTTAAATCCTTTAGTTTTATGCTATTTGACAAATTGACACCATCAAATCATTCAGGGAAGTTGCCAAAGTACAGATTCTATATTTCCTGATTTCACCTCTTAGGTCGAGTACACAGTTATTTCGTAGTGCATTTCTTTTAGACAATAAATGTAAATAAAAAAAATCCCACCTGCGCTTTCTCAATAATATTTTTACAGTGTGTTGTACTACTTTTGGGACAAATTATATCAAAATTATAGAAAACTTCATCTGCTCTAACTCAAAATATGGACAATTTTGTGTTAAGGGGGTCTTGAAATCTTTTGACAGCTTCCGAAGTGCTAATTTTTGACCTTTTTCAGCTGGACCTTATCACTACTTTACCTAAATATTTATGACCAAATTTTTTTACAGTGTCATTTCACCCCCTAACTTGCTATATGAGGAATAAAACATGGAGAATTAAATTTGGAAGGGGTATAACAAAAATTGGCAAGTAACACACTGTCCACACTAAGGACTATATTTGTGGACAACGAAAACCAAAGGACGATAACTGTGTACTCGGACCAGTCAAGCGATCTGTTATTTTTTCTAATTCGACTTTCAGATATAGTACAATGAGCCAAAGTGATATTCAAAATGTTTCACATGTCCGTTTACTGTCCCTTGATCTTAAGCTGAAGTGCATTTTGATAAATGCATCTAACAGTTCAAATAAACTTTGAAAAATCAGTGAAGTTATGTGATATCATTGTCAACTACATGTATTTAAAATCCTTTGTCTGGATTTGTTTCTTAAACTGTTAGGTAGTAGTTTAATTGAAACAACATAAGGATTTTTATTTCCTATCTTGTTACGAAGCACATTTATAACATATGCATTTTCTGTTGTTAAGTCATTATTTAAAGCAACATAAGTCGTTACTTACCAACTGTTAGGAGAAATATTGCTACAATGAAATCTTCCCAAATATCCAATTTTGACAAGAATAATGTGTTCCCTTTCAGCAATGAGTGGTTTTCATACTGAAAATTATCAGCAAACGTACAATTTGCTTCTTGTTTACAAATAAGCCATTTTTCAATTAATTCCTTTTCCATATTTATAAATATAAGACTATTTAAATATTTTAACACATTTTGTGACTTATCAGCATCAGTGTCTATATTATTATTAAGTTTGTGAGAAATCAACAATTATTTTTATATTATGTTGACATTTCGTATTGACTGTTTATCATTGGTTTAAAATTTATGTACAAAATAGCGGCTCTCTACGCGTCTGACGTATGCTATTAATATTTTAGATGAAAATCAAATGTTCATTTTATGGAATTTTATGAATATTGTCCAGGATCTAGATGTATAGAAAAATAATAAGATAGGCACGTGTTATTAATAGCAAATATTATAACAACATATAGAGACACAATCACGTATATGTAATTAAGTATAGGTCATCGTACAGCATATACAAAAATGAAAACAACACGTTAAATAATTCTATGAGTCCGAAGCGCTTTTCTCGATTAAGTTTCATCAGGAACGCTCAAAGCCAAACATTTGAAATCCAAAAATATATAATTATCGAAACCGTTGAAGAACTATATGACAAACATACCTAAAATAAATAGCCAAATGCATCTAAAGTCAACTTTGCCTGAGGGAATTAGAACCTTAGTTTCTTAATAATTTCAAAAAAATATAAACCATACAATTGGAAACCAATACCGACCGTGTACATAGCTTTAAAATACTCCAACCCAACAAAGGTGAATTAGAAACTTAATTCAAACAAGAACAGCCTGTTTATATATATTAAACAAGTCCGATAGTTTCGGTTTCATGTATAAACAAAGGACTTGAAGTTAATATTATTTTTGCAATTGTGTGTGGAAAGTGCACATGTGTGAAACAAGTTGAATTGTCTCTTTTGTTGTTTATTTTTCTTCATTTTGCAGAAGATTTAATGTTTTTAAGAAAGTTGTAGGTGTAAGGTTGAAATAATAACTAAGTTTACTTTATGTAACATCTATATAATCAAATATATACAATTCATCATAAAAACATATATTTATAATCATATACAATATGCCGTAATCAGCTATAATTCATTGGTCCGGTAGTCTGACTTCAAATTTCAATAAGGTTGATTGTTTCCGTAGGCTGATTTGGTAGAAGGTTGAACTGTTCAACCTTCTATTACCGAAAGTATAAAATTTTTTATAAGAGTTAATTTCATAAAATATTCATGTATCTAATTCCTTCTGTTGAAATGAAATTAGATTTCCAGAAAACCTCTCCCATATAATCGTATCGATAGAAATAACGATGGTTTACGGGACATTCCCATAGGTCGAAGGTTGACTTGTGCAAAACAAACAAAAGCCATGAGCTTGAAGGTTTAAGTTTTTCTTAAAATATTTCAAACCTGCGTACCAGACTAATGGTTGACTATGGTTCAGGCATTTTTACTATTAGCAGGGTTTACTAAACATAAAGACTAGGCTAATTTTATGACTGCTCTTGCAGACGATGAGAATAATCCTAAAGTTTGTTTCGTCAACCTTCTATTGACAATTTTCCGACCAATGGATCAACCAATCAAAATGTTGTTATGCTAAGAAGCAATATCGTGTAATAAACCGCCAATACACAAATAAATATGGCTTCTCTAGTAATTAAACTATGGCACTGCTCGGATTCAGTTGATTACGGCTAAAACACAAGTTATCACATTAAGAAAATAAGTGAGCGAAAAAGGTAAACACATTACCACATAATTTATTATAAAAATATTTGGCACAAGTTAACATTCAATTGTTTAAATAGCGATGGTAAAACGTAAACAAAACCGCTGACTCGTTAAATTACTACTATAAATTATTGATAACACGAGATCCATTACGATTGCTACATCGTAACAGTATTAAGTAATCTGCATCTCTTTCTGATATTTAGCCAGTTTTACTTTCTGTCATACAATGTTGAGTTTTTGTTAGATGTGCGTTTTTTCAAGCTCCTTTGTGTATTTGAGCAAAGAAGAGCTAACAATTTGTTTTGGAATACAATATTTTTTTGTTGGTTCCATCGTGAAATAATTCTATTTACTGATCAGAATTTAATTAATTTTACGAATAATATTATTTTGTATTTTCCATTTTTTCCACTGAACAGACATTTATCAACTAAGGAAACAGGATAACTCATTGTTTTAAAATACAAACATAGATTAATAAATGGCCTTTTCCTTATCGGGCCGCGTAGCACTCTAAGACGACGTATCAGCCTAAGCCAAAGTCAAGGTTCTGATATGGTTTACTTCCAAAAATAAAGAAGATAAACATCAGAAGCTGATATTGATTTTCTGCCCGGTCAGATACAGTCATATCAGCTTGGATAAAGACGTCATTTGGATGATACGGGGTTATCCAAATGGATGTGCAAATACTGCTGGTTTTGTAGGGACGTTACAAATATGCCAAAAAAAACCCATTGTAATATCAATGG
Source organism: Mytilus edulis (assembly GCA_019925275.1). Classification (NCBI taxonomy): domain Eukaryota; kingdom Metazoa; phylum Mollusca; class Bivalvia; order Mytilida; family Mytilidae; genus Mytilus; species Mytilus edulis. Next base: position 64,125,601 of record CM034354.1, on the reverse strand, counting down.
AGAATGTAATAAAAAAATTAACACAGATACATAAACAGTGATTAGTTAGAATGAAATGAATACAATTATTACAAACAAAATCAAAATAAGGACAAAAAAATTAAACACATTTAAAAATACACTTTTCAAAGTTAAAGACTTTAACATTAAATTGACAGTTGGACCCCTGATGATGGTAGATCTGTCATAATAACTAGATATATATTGAAGAAGAATTAAAATATAAATACATCAATATATCAATATAATTATTATATATTATGATATATTCAAATAATGCATCTTAAAATGACCATCCCAAACTTAACTACCGAAACATGAAATTGATATTTGTTTCGGGTCCTATCAACAATATGGGATGCGTGGTTGCATGGGTGTTTTATCATAACAAAATATTAATAACCCTGTTTTCTAATTATCAACAGTCAATGATAATATAAAAAAAACCGATGTAGTATAATGAATTACAATGAGAAAACTATCCATCGAAGACCAAAAGGGATCCATATATATTAAACGATAACACATGAATAATATGATCTTCATATTTGAATGGTATTTGCGATAATGTTGATAATTTATCGATGATTGATTGAATGATGCGTGTTTGAGTTACGCAACCTTAACGCAAAAATGCTATATGGCGGTGATAAATATCGATGAAAATAGATGTATCCTTAGTTGAGATAAGCTAAGGTGTATATTTATTTGATACTAAATCTAATCTAAATCTTAAATTATTGAAATTAGATATTTGATTATTTATCTCGAGCTACATCATAACGTTTTCGCTTCGAAAATTGATCGTATGAATAGTATACTCCTTTGGTTATTAAATACTTCGCCCTGGGAATACATTTATAAGCTTTCTCAAGAAATCATAGCTCATTCTTCAAATTTAAAAAAACACAAGATATTAGCTGAATCTTCAACTTTTTGTCAGAATGTTTGTATTTGATAACAAGGGTCTTTTTAAAACGCATTTATCTTGTCGCCTTGTTGTCCGTACGAGAAACAACAAGCGTACAAGGCACACACCCTTTTCCTTATTGTATTAATCCTTATTTCAGAAGCACGTTTTCTTTAATGTCTACTTATATTTTTTTTAAGTTTATTTGTTCTTAATCCTATACCTACAAGTCGGAACACAAACCAATTTATAAATAACTAATACAAAATAAAACATTTTGAAATAATTTGATTTAATTGGAACACTTTAATCATCGAACTAATTCAAAAGAAAAAAAAGAAAAGGGTTAAATGACCAAATATACAGATATTGTTGTACGTTGCTACTGTAATGGTTTCTGTTAAAAAAGTATATTGAACTTTAAATTTTTTAGATAGTTTATTGCATCAGAACAGAGGTTGCTTCAACTATGAAGGTAATTAAAAAATAAATATGGATTGAACAATTTAGACATAATGCTCACGAAATCTGTACTGTTATTCAATGAACCGTTCCTGATATGTTTTAGGAATGTAAAAGAAAGTAAGCCGGGTTAGATTTATAATAATGAAAATGTATACGTGTATACGAGACTTAGGAACACATTGTCTCAATTGAATACCAGGTAATGTATAATGTTTGACTGCTTGCACCGACACATTGAAATTTGCGTTCGAGTCCCATGTCAGAGAAAATTATAATTGAAGATTGACATAACTGGCTTCGTTTGTCAAGCTCCTTTCGATTGTTTGTTCATCGCAATTAGTTTCAGTAGATGACACGCTGCAATGTCTTCCTCTAATTATTCCAATATACTGATGACTTTCTTGACGTTCATGTGATATGAATTCGTATGGGTTTTCATACCCATCTCCTACACTGCCGATTAAACTATTACCCGATGAAACACTATTAGAGTCACTGGTTGTTTGTAATTTTTGATCACTTGATGGTTCGTCATTGGTATTCGCATGATCTTCAATTGTATTTGTTGTGTTGCTTGTTTTTTGAGTGAGAGTGGAAAGTATTCCCGAATCGTCGATGTCAGTGTAAGTGCTGATTGAATAGTTGGCAATGGTTAATTCATGTACTTCCTCAACATCAGATTGTGGTAAATCGATGATATCAAGATATGCATGCACTTCGACGTCTTCAAGTGTATTGTCATCGGTTGAATGCATGTTTCCACGATGTGACATATTTGGTGCACGTGTGAATGCTTGATTCGGGACGTTATTTTCGTTGATGTTTGACGAAAGTACGTTGCTGGCCGTGTTGTACGAAATTGTTCCAATTTCATCATAAGTATGATAATTATGGTTTGCAGGCACGCCATGGTCTCCTTGAGACCAGGTTTGTTTACGTTTTACACAGAGGTAGACATGAAAAACGATAATGTAACCAGATAATATTGCACTTACGACATAAAGTATCAGTAAATGCGTCCTTTTTCTTTTAGTCGTTGCAATATCCTCTGCAATGGAAAACAATTCGAAATGCATTTAGGTAAAATATAAAGTGTCATCATGCAAAATGCATCTAAAAAAGGCCAGGGATGACGGTTGAAATAAATGTGTTTTTACTGGTTATAAATCACTTCACCAGCTTACATTTAATGATGCGAAAAACTATCGCTTCAGAACTTTCAAATATATATGAATTATATGTCCTAGTAGTAGAAAACTGAATTTTAGAATTAAAACAAATATATTAATTTAATTTATCAATCAACAATTCGGAGCAAATGGTTGAAATTACACTACAGAGCATGGTTTGGGGTCTATTATTTATATTTTCTATGTGTACTTTATGTAAGCTGCATACAGCACGTTCAATTGGCCTTTTTAACTTTTTTGGATTCGAGCGGATTTGGATGAGTCTTTTGTAGACGATACGCGCGTCTGGCGTATATACAAAATTTAGTCCTGGTATCTATTATGAGTTTATTTAGTAGATTGTATTTGTATTTATTTAATATGTCAACCTGCATTTGTATTACAAAGTAAAATTACAAACATACTGAACTCCGAGGAAAATTCAAAACGGTATATTTACAGCGTGTAAGTAGTGAGTAAGCACGTGTATTGTTTAGTCTTGCATATCCCTATATATTCTACATTCTATTCATTGCTTATCTCATCAATTGAAGTAAGGTGGACATGATTGGGTATTGTATCTTTATATGCTTTTATTGTCAAAGCCACAATCATCACCCTTTTCACGAATGTTAAATCAGCATTAGACTGTTCACCGATTTATACTTATATATAAATGATGTTGTGTTATTGAGCAGAATCTGCTTATCCTTATAGTGCAACGCGTTTCAGGGCTGTTCGTTGAGCTTATTTTTTTCCAATCTGAATTATTTATACTGGTTACAATTTAGTCTATATCTAAGCATGAAGAAATGATTTAATCAAATAATTCATAGTTGATCCAATTACGAGGTTTTAATGTTTACTAGGGATGGCAACGAGTACTCGAGTACTCGGGTACTCGCTCGGAAGGCCGAGTACTCGAGTACAGTTTTAGTACTCGGATACTCGTTTGCTGTTATACATCTTGAGATATTTATCTGCTCATTTCCACTCTCTTTAGTTCCGTTGAAATGCCCCCTTCGTAATTCTAAATAAAATCATTTTACAACATAAATATGTTAGTCAACACTTGCATGGATTAATAATTAACTCATTACAAGCCGTAAAACTTACTTTTGCTCGTTAATCAAGACTTCTATGTAAACGTGATTGGTATGATATGTATATCTAAATTAATTTAATTGCAGGTACTCTGATAAAATGTGTTTGAAGTATCGAGCTCGAGTATCATGACCGAGTATCCGAGTATTAAATTTCATATCTTTTGACATCCCTAATATATACATTACGGACGATAACAATATTGAAAAGAGTGTATGTCTTTAAGTTGGCCCCATTGGCAACCGTTAGACTGTCATTATCATAATAATTAAATACCCTGTTACTAAACAATTGCATTATATCAAATAAAACCTTATTATTATTTTTCGTTTTGAAAATATGAGTGTTAACCTACCTTTCTTTATTATTTCAAAGTGATAATCGCTTGAACCACGGCGATTCTTTGCTGTTATACTATAAGCTTGAAAAAGTTTAATTTCTGGCTTTCAATAGATATTTCATAACCTTGAATTCCTACTTTAATTTCGGATTCTGTGTACAGCAATGTAGTATTCAAAACATTGAATGTTGTTAATTTTCTTTTTGAACTGTGTGTAGATCCGAGGAGTATTTCTTTAATATCCGGGTAGCTGTAGACTAAAAATCTCAGTGTAATTGATTGTCCAACTTTTCCAATCTGCACATCTCTGTTTTCTTTTGCAAATATAGGAAAACCTTAAATAAAAAAAATATCATATATATGTATCTTGATAATTATTTTAAGGTTAAGCATGATATACGATAGCATTTAATAACATCTTGGTACAACCTCTGTTGTTATCTAGTAATGCATATGTCTATACAAAGGTTATAGAAATTGGTAACTGATATCAATATGTTGTTTAAATTTTTTAAAATAGAAGATTCGAAAGTTTTATGATTGTATTTCTGAACAATGCATCAATAAAAATTGGTTGAACTATAAACCATAGGAGTTCACCTGCATATATTTCCCTAGTCTTGACTATAAACTGAGAATGTGTGTATATCAGCACATGCAGTACAACGTAACATATAGAAAATTTGTTAACCAATGCAAACAGTACAAAGAAATAACACTTGAATACCAAGAACATTGCTTAGTTTTCTATGTTCTTTCTTGTGTACTATTATTTATCTGTTTGCCTTTTTATTTTTTAGCCATGGCGTTGTAAGTTTATTTTCAATCTATGAGTTTAGCTGTCCCGCTTGTATCTTTCGACCCTCTTTGCTAAATACACGATTGCCATTAGGTACCATGTTGTATGAGCTTTAAAGTTATCACTAAAAAGCGGAGTTTTTAACCGGATGTTGGCTAAGTAGTTTTTCAAATTTGCATTTACATATTCATAGCGATATATTGCCTCGATGACTTTAAAAAGGTAACAAAAGAAACGACATAAAGACGAAATCAATTTAAGAACAATTATAACTTTGACGTATACATCTAAAAATTTAAGAGTGTCATACTGCATCCCATCATATTATTATCGTTCTATGTTCATAGGATTACACTTTTCAAAAAAGATATTTAATGGGTTTTTTTGTCGGATTTTATAAAGCATAGCTGATATAATATACAAATAAAATGGAATTTTTCCCTCGAATATCATGTCTACACTAGTTAGTATGTGTTTAAATCCTAAAAGTTGACCGATTCGTTTTGGGTTGTCTACTTTTTTTTCTTTCCAAATGGACTAGATTTAAAACAAAACATACTATCAAAACGACTACATGTATCAATTTTAGGTTGACGTATACATCTAAAAATTTAAGAGTGTCATACTGCATCCCATCATATTATTATCGTTCTATGTTCATAGGATTATTATTGAAACTACAATGTAATGTAATGTTAATCATAAAGTGAGAGGTTCAGCTAGATACAAAACCAGGTTCAATTAACTATTTTCTACTGAAGAAGATTTCTGTTCAAAGTCAGAAATATGACAGTCGATATCCATTTCTTTTATATTTTTTTTATTTTTTGATATTGACATATGATTAGTAACTTTCTGTTTTGAATTGTCATCGGAGTTCAGTATGTTTGACATTTTACTTTTTCTGATGTATTCTGATGTTTTAACAAATTTGAGTAAAAATTACGGACATGAATACTCAAATTTACCTGATACAGTAACACAATGACGGGTGGTACAAGTACAGAGTCACGTCATATATGTATCAAAGAAATATAAAAAAGGCATATACAAAGCACATTAGCTAAACTGATAGACATGAGTACATGTTTTATAATTGCACAATAACGGGATGTATAAGTACAGAAAAACGTCATATAATACAACATGAGAAGTTGCCTTTCTTTCCGAATTGCAGAGACATAATTGCATACTTACACATTATCAGTAATTTAATTGCAGTCATTATAGACGGATAAGAAGTACCAATACATGTGTATGTTGTCAAATGATCGGTTCGTTTTGGTATAAACGAATAGCTCAGAGATCGTTTGTCACCCACTGCTAATATTGATCCATTTGATTCTATCTTTAAAGCAGTAGTGTACTGGTCTGTTTCATAGGAACACTTTATCTTCATTTCTTTTCCTTCCTGTCCAACTAGGGTACTTTGGTCTGTTTGGTTTATGAAACGTAAGTCTGTAATAAGTGAACAGTGTAATAAACAAAAATGTGTACTAATTATTGTTACACTGTCACTTCACTCTCGATGAGTGACGTTTTTTTTTTGTTTTTTTTTTTTTATTATTCAAGTATACGTTTAAGGTACTGTCCAAATCCTTGTAAATAGAGGAGATTTGTTTTCCAACCAATAAGTTCAAACACTGTAACTGATTTCAAACTAATACATATGTAATACATTTACCTTGTTATATTTCACTAAATTATTAAGACATGTTTGAACCCTATATTGATGCGGACAAAATGTTATTGTCATAGTGTTCAAATATTGCTGTCAAATTTATAATAAAATATGTCCTTACACATAAAACAAATAATGATTGATTATGTGGTCATATATATTTCCATAAGTCTGAATATTACACCAAACAGTGTTAGAGTTAGATTTTCTACTGACAAATTTTTGTCCGTCCCTCAGCGGGATACGAACTCACACCTTTGATACACTACAGAACCAATCGCTTAGCCTCATGTCCAGCGCTCTAGAACCACTCAATATATATATTGTTAATACAGTGCAAATATGGTTACTTTTTTATGCAGTTAGCTGATTTTGAAATACAATCTAGCCTGAGACATTAAACAACTTTTTGTTTGTAGTGACTTTGTACTTTGATTCTATTAAAAAAAAAAGAGGAGATCCTGGCACTCACAAGTTATAGTTCGTGTTGAGATATCGTCAATTGAGTCATTATGTTCATGGAACAGATTCAATTGCTCAGCCCAAAAACAGGAAAGTTAAAAAGTTATAAATGATATCTTCAACTGTTCGATAATGTTTCGTATTAATTCGCCAAAACATAATACTTACTCACGTTTTCTATCGTATGCGTGATATGTATCAAGTTGATAAGGCATTACAAATATATATTATTAAAAAAGAGATATGTAAGATACCAGAGGGAGAGTCAAACTCATAAATCGAAAATAAACTGACAACGCCATGGCTACATATGAAAAAGAGAAACTGAAAACAGGAAAAAAAACCAACAGTAGACATGACACAACATAGAAAACTAAAGAATAAGCAACATGAACCTCACAAAGACTAGGGGTGATAGCAGGTTCTCCGGAAGGGTAAGCATATCCTGCTCCACATGTGGCACCCGTCGTGTTGCTTATGTGAGAACACATCAGTTAATCAGTCTAATTCGGTAGGTCAAATTCATAAAAGGAAAGGGGATTGTAGTTACGACGTAAGGAACATATCCGATATCATTTGTGAAACGGTTATTCCATAACGGTCAACCAACTCGTGATGGCGTCCGTAAAATTAACGCAAGGATGATTTCAACTTCACCATTTGTAACTCTTGGATTAATAGCTCCCTTGTGAGCAGCAACCCTCTATCAAGTAAATCATGATAGGACATGACAGCACGTAAATATCGTATCAAATAGAAGACATATACCCCGTATGCAGATGCTTCTCGAATGTTGCTACTTAGAAATGGAAAGTTAACAATTGGAAAGCTGAAATGCTTTCTTTTATCGTCAAGTTTTGTTTTCAATCGACCCTCATTGTAAATGTCTAGATGTTAGTCAAGATATGAGGCCGACTTAACTGTATTTGAAGTATCCTTTATATCTAGTTCGATGGGATAGATGCGTTCCACATTATCAAACAATTTTGAATTATTTAGTGAAAGAACATCATCTATATAGCGAAAAGTAGAGTTAAAGGATATATCAAGTGTATTTTAGTCTATAAAATGGTATTTGTTTTTTCGAGAAAAAAGCATTACAACATAATAAGTCGACATTGTCTCCTGCCTAAAAAGGCATGATTGTATATACTTACACCTTATGATTAATGTAACTTCAATCCTTATAGACGAGTGTGCAATATCTTTGCATGTGTATGTTGCCAAGTGATTGGTTCGTGTTGGTATAAACGAAAAGCTGACAGATTGGTTATCACCCACTGCTAAGATTGATCCATTTGATTTTATCTGTAATGCAGTAATGTACTGTACTGTGGCAGATGAACACTTAATCGTCATCGCTTTTCCTTCCTGTCCAACTAGTGTACTTTGCTTTGTTTGGTTTATGAAATGTAAGTCTGTAATAAGAGAACGGTTTTATGAACGAAAATGTGTACTAATAATGGTTACACTGTTACTTCTCTCTCAAAGCTTGATGTCTTTTTTATATTGTTAGTGCATGTGTCGGGTAAATGTAAATCTATCTAAACATAGGATTTTAAGTGCTTCTTAGTCCGACACAGGAAATGATTTTTTAATTTTATATGTACAATACATTAAGGTAGTAGAATTTTAATAATTTTTAATGAGTTTGACAATGGTCCAAAACATTACAATAGTTAAAAGAATAATCTACACAAGTGTAAGGTAAACCCAAATCGCGGCTGACGACAGTTTATACTGTCCCAGTTTAGGAGTAGGAGGGTTTGAATCCCGCTAACATGTTTAACGACGCCACATTATAAATGTATGTGCCTCTCCCATGTCAGGAGCCTGTAATTCAGTGGTTGTAATTTGTTTATGTGTTATATGTTTGTTTGTCGTTCATTTTTTTATATAAATATAGCCGCTAGTTTTATCGTTTGAATTGTTTTACATTGTCATATCGGGACCTTTAATAGCTGACTATGCGGTATAGGCTTTGCTCAATGTTGAAGGCAGTAAGATGACCTATAGCTGTTAAAGTCTGTGTCGTTTTGGTCACTTGTGGACAGTTGTTCATTGGCAATTATACCACATCTTCATTTGTATGTGTAATTCATTGTTAATATACATAGAGATTTGTTTTGGCCCTTTTCCTTCGAATATAATGTCTACACTAGTTAGAATGTGTTTAAATCCTAAAAGTCGACCGATTTGTTTTGGGGTTCCTCCTTTTTTTCTTTCAAAATGGACAAGATTTAAAACAAAACATACTATCAAAACAACTACATGTATCATTTTTAATTTGACGTATACATAAAAAAAACAAGAGTGCCATACTGCATCCCATCATTGTAAAGAAATATAAAAAGGCATACATACAAAGCACAATAGCTTAACTGATAGACATGAGTACATGTTTTATAATTGCACAATAACGGGATGTATAAGCACACAGACACGTCATATAATACAACATAAGAAGTTGCCTTTCTTTTCGGATTACTGAGACAACATTGCATACTTACGCAATATCAGTAATCTAATTGCAGTCATTATAGACGGATAAGAAGTAGCAATACATGTGTATGTTGTCAAATGATCGGTTCGTTTTGGTATAAACGAATAGCTCAGAGATCGTGTGTCACCCATTGCTAAGATTGATCCATTTGATTCTATCTTTAAAGCAGTAGTGTACTGGTCTGTTTCAAAGTAACACTTTATCTTCATTTCTTTTCCTTCCTGTCCAACTAGGGTATTTTGATCTGTTTGGTTTATGAAACGTAAGTCTGCAATAAAAGAACAGTGTAATAAACAAAAATGTGAACTAATTATTGTTACACTGTTCCTTCACTTTCGAGGAGTGACGTTTTTTGTTTTTGTTTTTATTATTCAAGTATACGTTTAAGGTACTGTCCAAATCCTTGTAAATAGAGGAGATTTGTTTTCCAACCAATAAGTTCAAACACTGGAACTGATTTCGAACTAATACATATGTACTACATTTACCTTGTTATATTTTACTAAATTATTAAGACATGTTTGAACCCTATCGTGATGAGGACAAAATGTTATTGTCATAGTGTTCAAATATTGCTGTCAAATTTATAATAAAATATTTCCTTACATAGAAAATATATAATGATTGATTATGTGTTCATATGTATGTCCATAACTAGTGCAACTTATGTCACGTTTGGTTGTAGCTGTCAAGTAACTTTGTAATACGAGCTAGTCTCACGCATCACGTTGCACTCATTGTGTTGAAATATTGTTGTTACAACTGACATGAATAAATCTTACTGATGTATATAACGGACTAATATATTTACATAATAAAAACAAATATGAGATTTTTGGTGGATGTGGTCAATTTTTTTTTAGTATAAAGAACACATTGTAGCACTTAAATTGATGCAGGAAAAACTTGTGTAATCATTGTGTTCAAATATCACTGTCATTTGTATCAATCAACCACTTTTTACATTTAAAACATTAACATTGCTGATTTATTGATAAGCGGGTATATATATTTTTAATACAGTACACATATGGTCACTTTTTATGCAGTTAGCTGATTTTGAAATACAATCAAGCCTGAGACATTAAACAACTTTATACTTTGGTTCTATTGAATAAAAAGAGGAGATGCTGGCAATCACAAGTTATAGTTATTAACATGCTTGCACAATTTACAAATTCGTGTTGAGATTTTGTCAATTGAGTCATTATGTTCATGGAACAGATTCAATTGCTCAACCCAAAAACAGGAAAGTTCAAAAGTTATAAATGATAATACCTTCAACTGTTCGATTTTGTTTCGTATTAATTCGCCAAAACTTAATACTTACTCACGTTTTCTATCGTATGCGTGATATGTATCATGTTGATAAGGCATTATAAATATATATTTTTAAAAAAGAGGGATGTAAGATACCAGAGGGAGAGTCAAACTTATAAATCGAAAATAAACTGACAACGCCATGGCCAAATATGAAAAAGACAAACAGAAAAGCAGAAAAACAATAGTACACATGACACAACATAGAAAACTAAAACTAAAGAATAAGCAACACGAATCCCACAAAAACTAGGGGTGATCTCAGGTTATCCGGAAGGGTAAGCATATCCTGCTCCACATGTGGCACCCGTCGTGTTGCCTATGTGATAACACATCCGTTAAATAGTCTAAATCGGTAGGTCACATTCACGAAAGGGAAGGGGATTGTAGTTCCGACGTAAGGAACATATCCGATATCATTTGTGAAACGGTTATTTCATAACGGTCAACCACCTCGTGATGGCGGCCGTAAAATTTACGAAAGGATGATTTCAATTTGACCATTTGGAACTCTTGGTTTAATAGCTCCCTTGTGATCAGCAACCCTCTATCAAGACAATCACGATAAGAAATGCAAGCACTGGAATATCGTAGCTATTGGGAGATATATACCCCGTATACAAGAGCTGCTGGAATGTTGCTACTTAGAAATGGAAAGTTCTCAAATGGAAAGCTGATATCATCTTTTTGTTTTCAACCGACCCTTATTGTCAATTTCTAGATGTAAGTCAAGATCTGAGGCCGACTAAATTGTATCTGTAGTATCCTTTATCTCAAGTTCGATGGGTTTGATGAGTTCCACATAGTCATAACATTTTGAATTATTTAGTGAAAGAACATCATCTATATAGCGGAAAGTAGAGTTAAGGATATATTAAGTGTATTTAAGTCTTTAAAGTGGTATTTGTATTTTCGAGAAAAAAAAGCATTACAACATAATAAGTCGCCTTTGTTTCCTGCCTAAAAAGGCATGATTGTATATACTTACACATTATGATTAATGTAACTTCAAGCCTTATGGACGAGTGTGCAATATCTTCACATGTGTATGTTGCCAAGTGATTGATTATTGTTGGTATAAACGAAAAGCTCACAGATTGGTTATCACCCACTGCTAAGATTGATCCATTTGATTTTATCTGTAACGCAGTAATGTACTGTGCTGTTGCAGATGAACACTTAATCGTCATCGGATTTCCTTCCTGTCCAACTAGTGTACTTTGATCTGTTTGGTTTATGAAATGTAAGTCTGTAATAAGAGAACGGTTTTATGAACGAAAATGTGTACTAATAATTGTTACACTGTCACTTCTCTCTCAATGCTTGTAGTTTTTTTTATATTGTTAATGCATGTGTTGGGTACTTTCAAATCTTTCTAAACAGAGCATTTTTAGGGCTTCTGAGTGAGACACTGGAAATGATTTTTTAATTATATATGTGCAATACATTAAGGTAGTAGAACTTTAATAAATTTTAACGAGTTTTACAATGATCCAAATATATTACAATAGTTAAAAGAATAATCTACACAAGTGTAAGGTAAACCCAAATCGCGGCCGACTACAGTTTATACTGTCCCAGGTTTGGAGGAGGGTTGGAATCCGGCTAACATGTTTAACCCTGCATTGTGAAATTTAGTGGTTGTCGTTTGTTTGTGTGTTAAATATTTGTTTATCGTTCATTTTTTTATATAAATAAGGCCGTTAGTTTTCTCGTTTGAATTGTTTTGCATTGTCATATCTGAAATTTTTATAGCTGACTATGCTGTGTGGGCATTGTTGAAGGCCGTAAGGTGAGCTATAACTGTTTAAGTCTGTGTCATTTTGGTCTCTTATGGACAGTTGTCTCATTGGCAATCATACCACATCTTCTCTTTTATATTTAATTCATTGTTAATATACATAGAGATTTTTTCGCTTAATATTTGTTTTCCAAAACACATATTTATTTGTCTTGTATTATCAAAATGTGTTACTCAGCTATCTAACCAAACCAAAAGAAAGACGAAGGATAACAAAGCGACATTCAAATTCATACAAAAATGATAATGCTATGGCAAAGCATAGAAGTCAACCTCATCTACAGTTATGTCACTCAACTTTACGTTGTAAGAAAAACATTTACAACAGACAATTGTCGGTTTTACATCTTGATATCTGAATAGAGCCCAGGTGGTCGCGTGGTCTAGCGGGACGGCTGCAGTGCAGGCGATTTGGTGTCACGATATCACAGTAGCATGGGTTGGAATCCCGGCGAGGGAAGAACCAAAAATTTACAGATCTAACATTGTTGGGTTGATGTTTAGACGAGTTGTATATATATATTGTTGGGTTGATGTTTAGACGAGTTGTATATATATATATATAAATGACAGTATTGAGAGGACAAATAAAATGTCTACAAGTCAACTTAGAACACCGAAGGAACAGACAACCGATGATGATGTCCTCCCGTTTGTGACTACTCATGATCCGTCATTACCAAATGCCTTCAAGTTTATAAAATCGAATTTTCCGATTTTACATCAAAGTGAAATTATGAAAAATTTGGTAAAAGAAGAATCGATCATTTATAGTAGAAGACAACCGAAAAATTTGAAACGCCAACTTACAAAAGCGCGCTTTGATATAGTTGAAAACATATCATCCGTACAAATTTGTGGCGATTCACGCTGTGGAGTATGTTCCAGAGACAATTATAATTACTTAGAAATCGGTAGTACGAAATATTTCAAAAACGGTAAGAAATTTACAGTAAACGCAAACATGACTTGCAAATCAGAAAATTTACTCTATTGTATAACATGTGTCAACTGTAAAGAAAATTACATAGGTCAAACAGGAAATAGTGTGTGTGAACGGGTCAGGATCCATAAACAGCAAATACGGCAACCCGAGTACAGACAAATTCCGTTGAGCGAACATTTAGACATTTGTGCGGGAGGAAAATTCAAAATTTTCCCGTTCTTCAAATGTACGGAACCAACAGAAGAATACCGTAAAGAACTAGAGAGAAAATTCATAAAAGTGTTTGACGCCAAGCTTAATGCTTAGTAGTTACATGAACAATAACGTCGTATTGACGGATGCAATGAGTTAAGAATTTCATGGAATTTTTCTAAGTCGTCTGTTGATTTATTCCATAATATTCCATAATATAAAACAATCGTCTAGAAATCTTTTCCACTGTTCATAAACATAAGTTTTGAATTCCTGTCCAAATATCTGGCCAACTTTTTCGTATAATATTTTTTCTAAGTAAGCCATAACTAAATTGGCATAGGTAGGCGCGACTTTTGTTCCCATTGCAGTTCCTTTAATTTGTTTGTAGTATTCACCATCGAAATAAAAAATATTTCCCTCAAGGATGACTTTCAAAGCTTTTACAATAAATTCCGTATCGAATCTGCCGTCGACAATTTCTCGGTTTATTTCAACCCAATATTTTATTGCCGTTGTTCCTAGATCGTGCGGTATATTTGTATACAAGCTGGTAACATCAAATGTAGTAAGGAGTGTATTTTTCGGAACTGTTTCATGTATATACCTCAAAAAGTCTATATCATCTCTGACGTAATTTGGTATTAGCGGACATAACTTTTTTAATATTAGATCCAAAAAGTGACTCATTCTTTGAGTTGTTGATTCAGGGCCAGCAACTATTGTAGAAAGTACATTGAATCTCCCAACCCTAACGATCTTAAACTGAGACCAATAGTTGCTTAATGCTTAGTAGTTACATGAACAATAACGTCGCGTCATACTACTAATATGTTACGAACAATGACGTTACGTCATAATACTAATGTGTTCCCCATAACGACGTTCATAGTCTTGAAAAGTCCCAAGATGGATGAAAGCGCTAGACAATGCTGCTTTTAAAACTCTTTTTGTGTATTTAATTTTTAAAATATAATTCTGTACACTGCTTGAAAAGAAACTTTTTTTGTATATATATATATATATATATATATATATATATATATATATAACTCGTCTAAACATCAACCCAACAATGTTAGATCTGTAAATTTGCTTTCGCAAATTTTTGGTTCTTCCCTCGCCGGGATTCGAACCCATGCTACTGTGATATCGTGACACCAAATTGCCTGCACTGCAGCCGTCCCGCTAGACCATATATATATGAATATTACTTTTCGTATATACAACACAGTAGTATATATTAATGGTACATTACCTGCTTATCATCTATTACAGAACTACTTACTGGCAACTTGCAGCTGATTTTCACGGTAAATTTCCAACTCTAATTGATAAAAGCCTTCGTCTTCAAATGTAACATTGTACAGGTTAAGGTCTGCTTTTATAGTAGTGTTGGTAGCTCTGCGTGAGTTGCTTTTCTTATAGAAATGTAACTTATCTGTGCTATGATAAACAATCAAATTGAATATAAATGTAACTTTTGCTGACGACCCTACAATGGCACAGACACGTTCAATTAGAGAAGCTGGACAGGTCGTATCTATAATAGAAAACAAGAACATATGTATGTACAATTACATATTATTCGATTTTGGATGTAACGCGTCTTCTGATTGTCTGACGTTGTTTTGTTAATCAGCTCGTAGACATAATTTAGTCATGTGACGTCATCAAGGTTTTTTCACGGTGTACACCGATTTAAATGGAATTAAGAAGTAAATTATAAGAAATAACTTTAAAATGTCATCTGTCTATGCAAAATAAAATCACCAATGTTGTTGCACACTTGAAATAATCCGTTATGCGTGTAATTAATTTTTTTGGATTATTTCTTCATAAACAGACAAAAATTACAGTCCTTTCTTAAATAAAACTAAGTTTTTAAATATCATCAATAAAGTAAAACGTCCAGACAAGCTTAAGTATAAAAAAAAGATGTGATATGATTGCCAATGAGACAACTCTCCACAAGAGACATAAAATGACAAAGAAATTAACAACTATAGGTCATCGTACGGCCTTCAACAATGAGAAAAACCCATACCGCATAGTCAGCTTTAAAAAGCCCCGACATGACAATGTAAAACAATTTAAACAAAAAAACTAACGGCCTTATTTATTTAAAAAATATGAACGAAAAACAAATAGGTAACACATAAACAAACGACAACTACTGAATTACAGGCTCCGGGCATGGGACAGGCACATTCATTCATAATTTGGCGGGGTTAAACATGTTAGCGGGATCCCAACCCTTTCCCTAACCTGTGACAGTGGTATAACAGTACAACATAAGATCGAGCTATAAAAATCAGTTGAAAAAGGCTCAACTCATCAGATGAACAGTAAAGTGGACGTGGTCGGGTACTTGTACATCCCAACATCAAAAAGACACCGAACAGATCTGAGAGTACCCGCAGTTAACTGACAGCTAGTTGAAAGTCACTAATAACTAATAAATATAAAAAATCATGCACCTAAGACTAAATTATCAATCTGAACACATGCAACATCCAATGGTTATAGTGTAAAGACGTCACAAACAGTCAGAGAAAAACATGACCTTGTGCAATGCCAATATACAGGTATCGACAGATTGTAGATCCATGAATGTGTATATCTATATAACATACTAGTAATATTTAGTTTGTTTTCAATTTACTGATAAAAAAATAAAAATGTATACCAATAAAAACAATATTCAATTATCTTATTACAGTGTTATTATTTTTTCAGTTCAGTTAAATCAAATTGAGTATTTGACGTATCTGATAGTTTGTTCCATGTTTTATTGACGGCTTCACGGTTACATGTAATCAATGGTAGGCTTTAAAATTTAATATACATTTCACTATGATTTGTGTAAATATTGCAGTGTATAAGAGAATCCATAATAATCAACATATACGATAAAATATGAGATATCCTATATCAAAAACCACATCCACATTACTATGTCGTCATATTATTTATTCAATTAATGAAACTTTGGAATATGCAATCGATTCATGATTTAATGGGTTAACACCACTTTTAAAGCATTGCCTTAAAATACTTCGTATATTTTTTATAGTTAAATTTCAGGTAAATATACAGTTGGTAACAAAATCATGATGTGTAAGAAGCGATAAAAAAAAAATATTGTCGTTTCGTTTGTCTCTTCCTTTCGTTGTGTCTGTTATGCTCATATAGTCTGAAACCCCCAAAAAATAGTCCTACGTCCTACGTCATACATATATGAAAAATATGTATATGACTATATATCTAACATGTCTAAGTAGGTAACTTCAACTCACTTTTCAGTTTTAAGATAATTGGTTATCTATGTTATAGATTGTAGCATTATTTCCCTTGTTTAACATGTACATATCGAATGCTAAATTTCGGTTTTGTTCATGTTACACAGTATTTGTGGTTTTGGGTTTTTTGAAGTGATGTAATATAAAATGGAAAGACTAGTATAATAAAACAAGCTTAACAGAATTCTGTTAGAACTATTGATTATAAACCAAAAAATATGAGGTCACTTCAGAGTTGAAATATCAAATGTGATATACCTTTTCTATCATTATTAACGAAATATATACTTCTAAAGGAAGTCATCCTGTATTGTATTGTTAGTTCATTATTTTGTTTAATTAAACGACATTTACTCGAATCAGTTGCAGAACTGCCCAAAATGAAATGGTGGATTAACGATTCGAAGTGTTCCTTCCCTCTTTATATGTGTAAACATATGCAACCGATTTCCGTTCCCCTGTAGCCTTTTTTTTTTTAAAGTTTTAAGCTACCTACCCAATTGTACCGTGATTTTGCTTCTAATTGATATTTTAAAGATGAAATTGCCATTTTACGCAATGATTTTTATACCTAACAGGCCAATACCAAAACTTGTACCCAAAATGGAATTTGGACCAATCAACATAAATGTTGCAGCAACATATTTGCTTGAGTAGAACCTTTCCTCAAAACTTACACTAAGAAATGACTGCAATATTTGTTATCTCTATGAATAAATAACATCAAACATGTGATGCACACTGAATAGCCCGTGTAACGTATTTTTTAAATTACCGTCGATCTTTATAATTTAATTAAAAAATCCATTTTCAGCCAGAGTGAATCATGAAAAAAACTTTAACGACGCCAAGGACACATGACAAAATTATGCCAATGATCTGATAGACAAAACACTGTCAGCCAATCATATGACGCTTAACATCCAAATTACATTGTAGATTGATAACAAGACTTCAATATGATAAAATTAAGGAAAGATATGAGGAATGTGTCAAAGAAATAACAACAAAAGTGAAGAAACCAGCCCAAGACCACCGATTTGTCTTTTTAACACATCTAAACAATCGTGCAATCGGAAGCTGGCTTTATGTGGCACTTAAACCCAAATGTGTATTAGTTTAGAGAATATGGTCGTCACACTAAACTCCAAATACATATAAGGAAACTAAAATAAACCCCAAAACAGAAACAAACATACGAAACTAACATCGACAAGAGACACATTTCTTGCAAACTTCCGACAGGATTAAACATATTCAGTCCGATCTCAAACACAGTGCTTTTGTATTTTTGCAATTTTGCAAAAAAGTAAAGAATTTTTACATCCTACATGTAGTGCAAAAAATGAGACAGCCTTTTTAAGCACAGGTATTGCAGACTATTTGACATGAACGAATAACCTGAAATATATTATGAATTCGGTTTATACATTGTATTGATTTTTTATTAAATATACGTAGCACAAATGACCTAATCGCGTCTTGTCCTTTTGAATTGTAACTGGCATACTTTTGATTGAAGATTGTGTTAACACTTCTCAATTTTCATTTTGTATTTGTGTGTAAAGTGTTCTTTTTGCCATTGACGATTGTTAACCAGACACCTTAATTGAATATCAGAGAAAACTTTATTACGTAACGATACACTTACTAGTTATCGTTAACTCGGACTTAGATATTATATTCCAATAGTCAAGCCAGTAATATCCAATGTCACTTGCTGTTACATTTATCAATTGAACATTCAAAATTTTAGGACGTAATACGATGTCGTATGTATTTGTTTCAAATCTCCTAGGAGCATTTTCAGCAGTATATGTTGATCCATCTAAACTGAATAATATCCGCGGATTTATTACATTAAATGTAAGATTTGTCATTGACCCTTCCATTGTGTACAGCTTAATGACTGAATCTGAAAGTATGGTCCGATCTAAAAAAAAAAACAAAAAAAAAAAAAAAAACATGACATTGCCTTTTAAATACTTCAGACGAAAATATGGATTAAGAATCGTTATCGTTGTTATAGAAAGTTTTGCATTATTTTAAAGATATATCGCTCGATCACTACGATAGTCTCCTTGTTAACTGTAATTGAGAATTTTTTAGCTTAAATAAGGTGAAAAAGCCTGCATTTAAAAAAAAAATATTTGCCTGTTTATTATGTTTTAATTGAGAAAGTAAACTGTGTCATATGAGTACGTCCTGGCTTTCTTTTGACTTTTTTGTTTTTAAATTTTATTCTTGATTGTCAGAAATCCGAAAGAAGAACTGTAGGTTTGCATTAAACATGTAAAAGACATTTTCTTTTATTTAATGTTTGGTAAAACATTCCTCAATGTATATTCCATTCATTCAAATAGGTATAAAGCAGCCTTGCAATGACCCATAATTGCGTAAATTGATTCATTTAAACTTTGTTGGACCATGGTCTTATTAACCTGGCAAAAGTATCATATCTATATCCCGTCTGTGTAAGTCTTAAAGTATGTTATGCATTTATTCTGAAACTACTAACGCTTTCGGAGTTTATAGACTATCTCACAATTATGTATTTGTTGTGTATTGCTTCGTAGTTTATTTTAAAAAAAATAGTTTAAATGTTGGATTACTGAAGGACACCTCCGGGTGCGGGAATTTCTCGCTGCATTGCAGACCTATTCTGCTGTCGTCTGTTCTATGGTCGGGTTGTTGTCTCTTCGACACTTTCCCCATTTCAATTTTCAATTTTATGTATTAGTATCTAAATTCTTTTTTATACATATGCATTTAAGCAGTCAATAATCTTAACATAATCTTACCTTGTAAAAATAACCAAATCATACAAAGTGTAACCAAGACCTAAAATAAATAAAATTGCTTAAATCAAGAGAGTGCCAGAGTGAAAGGTGAAAAATACCTGCTTTCCTATTTAGCATACAGATATTTAAAATCAAAGAAAAGTATGAATTGTAATATATTATTAGAAAACAAGTGAAAAATTGAAAGATTACGAAAGTAAATAAAACCCCGCCTACCAGTTTGAATGTCATTTTGCATGAAATAGGTCTTATTTCCGTGTCTAATATATTTGCATCACATGACCTCAAACTCGTGAAACGTTTCTGTTATTTAAACACTTGAAATCAGTTCAAAGTTTAACCTTGTTATTATGAATGCAACAAGTCAAAATATCAGATATTATAGTTTCCATGTGTTTATATAGTTCCTTTAAACTCATTACAGGAAGTTTTCAATAAAAATGCATATTGTTTTTTATAAAAAGCTTTTGGATATTAGGTTATGTTTATGTAATGGAATTTCATGTAATTCCCGAATAAACATTTGTCTTGATAACGACCAAAACGTGAACAATTGTTGTGTGTTACAAAAATATATTATAAAAATATTTAACTCCAAGGTACATATATAAAAGGGAACATCCAAAAAAATAAAACATCTGATATTTAATCATATCGAATGTTAATCATGTAATTTTGTTTGCATTAGTTAGTTGGCATCAGAAGCCTTTGTTCGGTCGTACCAGTCAGTTTTGAGTTAGTCGGTTGATATACACATATAGAAAAAGAGAACAGGAAGCTACGTCCACTTTAATGAAATAACACCCTTATATAAACTAATGATTATTTCTTTTTTCACGTGGGAACAGGGAAGCAGTCCAGTCTTCAAATCATATGTTTTATGTTTATTATGTCTGAACATTTTTTTTTAATTAATTTAAATTTTTTTTCGATTTTCCAATGTAGAAAATATAGAGGCAGTTTTTGGAAAGTATTTAAATGGGTGTCCTGAATATCAATCCACACCCTTAAAATATTTTTTCATATCTTACATCGGCAAACAACCAATATCATATTGCAAATTTGATTTATATTGTAAAACAGGCATACAAATAATTGTTCGTCAATTTTTACTCGCTGAAGTTATGTTGCTAATCGGTTTTTTATACATGACTGGGATAGAGAGAGCTGAGGAAATCCTCTTTAATTCTAAATATTTTTCATAATGCAAATATAGCGGCAGTGTTATGTTCACAATACTGTTTATAACACGCATTTATTATTGTATTTGTAATATAATTTTACACTATTTTTTAAATCGCTTTGATTATATCTAGCACGATTACCAGTTAACAGTTATTATTGTCTGAATATACAGTCTGTCTCTGGTTTGCACAGTTTTGCATCAGTGGTTAAAGAATTTGGATCTCTGTTATTGTCTTTACATTCCATTTCGGTAACATTTTAAAAAAACGGCAAGTTATGATTCCTTTTCAATAAAAACCGATAATTTACAATGTGTTCCATGTGTTATGGACAAAGATAAAAGATCATGTTGACAGAGTTTATTTGAAACACAAACTTTTCATTTCGATTCCTATTTTCTGTGTTGTGATGTATGGCTTAAAGTTTACTGTCTTGCTTTTGTCAATCTTAACTTCAACCTGAAATAAAAGAAACTATTTGACCGTTGTAGATGTCATTCAGACAGGCAAGAAGACGTTGCAATATGTTATTTTGGGAAATCATTTGTCAACTCATTATATCATATGCCATAGTGTTATGAAAATTCATCCGGCTGTGTATTATAAACTGCAATTGTTTCTTTCTCTCTTTTTCTTTGGCTATTATCATTTATTCGACCCTTTTACCAAAGCATGTACTTTCTCGATGCTGTATACTAAACTTCACCTCTCCATCTTCCCGTAATTAGCACTTCTAAGGTATTTAGCGGTACTCGCATTTTTTACCAGACCATTTACCTCCAATTTTATTTGTCCAAAAAATTTTCTGAACACATAAATACTGAAAGTAGAAGGTGTTGTTTGTTATTTTTGATAATTACCTCTATTTCCTCTTGACTGTGGTATTGCCTTTCAGTCTTTGTGATTTTTAAAAGTAGCTCTCATTTGTACTGAGATTACGAAGGACCAACAATTTACACGAAGTATCAAGGACAAAACGAATTGATAAACAAGAACATACTGACATGAAAATAATTGATATAATAATTTCAAATTTTGACATATTTATATCATATTTATGTTTGCATGTGTTTTTTTTTAAATACTGAGTTTTTTCATGCACTCGTTTCAATATTGATTATTTGATTAAGACTGTTTACACTAGGACATCGATTTGAACTAGATCGATTCACTTAAGATCGATTTAAGAGCCAATGTGAACACTTTGTATTGATCTTCAAACGGTCTTCAAAAGAGGTAGTTTAGTTTGAATCGATCTAAGTAAACATATATTGATTTAAATGTGAACGCAGAGATCGGTTTAAAGTAGTACGATTGAATCGATAATAATGTATGCGTGGTTCTTTACTCAACCCATGTTTCTCTGATTACAGACCTTTAAAACAAACTGAAAACATGTTTTCTTTACCGTAACATACATTTGCGAAATCTGTGTCTTTTGTTCTTATCAGGTTTGATTATTTCCCTTTCATAAACCTCAATATTTCGTCATGTTGTAACTTCGTTGTTATTTTTTTTTCAAAATTAAAGAACACTGCAACAACACCAGTATCAAAATCTGAAATTGTTATTCAAGAGTGGCAATACCTTTAACCATGTTTTTGTAAAGGGTGTGCATCAGTGTATCAAGACATGAATTTGATAAATAGTTTTAAAACACTTTTACAATTGAAACAACACGTTTAATAATGTAATGTGTCCGAAGCGCCTTTCTGGAGTTACCTTCATTGGGAACGCTCTAAGCCAAATATATTGTATTTTAAATCCGAGGATGCAAAATAACCAAAACAGTTGAAGAGCTATATGATGTCAGATCGATTGCGTTTTTTTCTAACGTGAACGCAGAGGTTCAAATTAGACCTGTAGAGATCGTTATGAATAAAGATATTGTGAACGCTGACTTTTTTTTTAAATCGGTTCAAACTAAATCGATTAAAAAACGCTAGTGTGAACAGGGTTTAAATCATGTAAATATCATTCATCTTTGTGAAGATCTGTTTCTTGTATGTGTCAGATAAGTTTGTTTTATTGAATGTTCATCTTAAACACAGTCGTAGAGTATGCTATGTATGACAAGAACTGAGTTTAAACGATGGTAATAAGTTAAACTTTTTTTGTAACTAGACATAGTATTAAACACAATATATTGATAATCAAAGTGGATTATCGTGTTAATAAGAACAATTACGGTTTTACTTGTTGTGTTTTTTTTTTATTTTCAAAAGACATAACAAATAATCGTTAAAATAAACTGCATAACATTAATTAAATTTTTTGTTTTGATCTAAATAAATAATATTTAAAATCTAAACCACAGTTCCTGTTTTCTTTATGTATGTACCCGAAACTATTCATACAGAGGAAGTTCACAATCAATTATGGCATGATATTGGTTCCAAAAATTCTATATTTTTCATTTAAACGCAATATTTAATATTTAATTGGCATATTTCTTCATTTAAATGCAATATGTTTTCATTTGAATGGTATATTTTTTCATTTAAATGCAATATTTTTTATTAAAATGGTATCATTTTTCATTTAAATGGTATGTTTTCATTTAAATGCAATATTTTTTATTCAGATGGTATAATTTTTCATTCAAATGGTATAATTTTTCAGTCAAATGGTATAATTTTTCGTTCAAATGGTATATTTTTTCATTCAAATGGTATAATTTCCATCAAATGCAATATTTTTTATTCAATTGGTATAAAATGTCATTTGACTGCAATATTTTTTATTCAATTGGTATAATAGGTTTTTTTTATACATGCAATAAGTGCATCATGGGAAATTCTTTGACGCCTTAAGGTCAAATTTGCAACGACGTTTTTGATTGGTCAGGTCGAGCACAAAATGCGAGTGACAAGTAATAATAATTAAATTGACACACAACTTGTTCATGGATAGAAAAAGATGCCTGCGTGCATTGCAAAAATATCTCCAATAAAAACCCTGTCTGAAGAAACTCCCCTACGGTCTACACATAGAAATAAAAAAAAAATGTATACATAGCCCTTTCCCCCTCTAAGTCCAGATACATATTATCATGACCTATGTTTTCGCTACAAATGCTACATGTATATTATTTTTAACTTTTCTTGATCCTCAGAGACGTTGCAGGAGAGCAAACATGAAAAAAGAACAAAAAGCCTTCCAGGACGTTATGATTATTTGAACTAAGCCACCTCTGTTTTTGCTACATGAAGAAAAAAAATCATCTAATTACAACAGCACAATCAGAGACCCCGTGAAAAGTAGAGTCATAAGCTGTTATACTCCGGAACTAGTTCTTTAATAAAGACAATTCAGGATAAATTGGAACCAGCTACTAACCCATGTTACAACAATAGTCCTATGACATAGGACTTCATTGTATGGGGCCTGAACTTCATATTTAATACTATCTATTATATGTGCTCTCATGTATAGTATGCCGCAAATTTTACATTTAGGATTCTTTGCTGAGCTTTTTTTTACTGTTCTCATCTCCAAATCCCTTAAATAGATTTTTTTCAAGTCCCACAGTAGTTCAATAATTACTATATGCCCTTGCTTAAATAAGTATGCGGGGCATATTTCAAAACATATTTTATCTTCAGGACTTTTAAATGATCAACTTTTAAATACCGCATTGGGAAAGGAGGGGGGTATACAAGTTTATTTTGTGATACAGTTATAATATAATTAGGTATTCAACAAATTATATGATTGTACGTTTAGCTATTATCTTGACCCGTACAAAATGTATATAATAAGACACATATAACAGGGGCGGATAAAAAACCTCGGTGTCTTAGGGGGAGGGCGTTCAAATTTTGATGTTTTTATAGAGATGTAAATATGTGAGTATTGGCAGTAATGGTTATGGTGTGTGTGTGATGGGGGGGGGGGGGGGTCAGATCAAAGATTGTTTCTATAATTCTATATCTTTTAGTTTTTCCATTTCACTATAATATTCTTTATCCTTTGATCTCTATTATATTTGTCCTAAACATGCGTGACATATTTTCCACTGGACATAAGGCAACCGAAAATCAATCAACTTATTCTGTATATTTTATCATTTCTTAATTATGTTATCTATAGGTTTGGTCCCGCCCCTTATCTATTTTTTGTTTATATATTTGATAATGCTATTGTTTTGGAAAAAAAGGTGTTTTTAAAAACATATTAATACGTCGCGTTTTTATTCTTCGGAAGTGAGCTAGAAGAAGTCTATTTCTGTTTTGTTTTTTTTTGCATTTGGAAGAGCTTCTGGCTCTCTTTCACCTCTTCTTTTTTGATAGGTTATTAAAACGACAGAGGCACATAACAAACATGGCGTCGTTTACTATAAATGAAATTAATAAATTAATAAATGCAGATATATTAAAATGTGAGCTGTTTTGTAAACGTTTGTATGGTATGACAGTAGGACGATAAGCTGGATAAATATAAAACTACACGGACAATAACTGTAAAGGGACAATTATTTGATATTATAGGGAAGGGATTTTGATTGATTAGTGTTTAACGCTACTTTCAACACAGTTTAAATTATAAATGAAGGATGGGGAAGGGAAGGGAGGGCATTATTATTCATTTCAATGTGTCACTTATCATGCCTATTTTTCAGCTCTTACCAGGCAACCATATTCATATATGAAATCCTTCTGTCCCCACCCGCACCGAACACATAAATAACTAGTATCTCAATTGTTTGTAAAACAGTTGAAAGGTCTTTCATGTAAAAGAGATGTTTTCGTAATGTACTTTGTACGACCTTTCGTTTGATATACGACAAGCATACCTTCTGAAACTTTTTACTTTTTACACTTAATGACCTCATCAGCCTAAATTTTTGAGATCGGAAGTATGATGTATGTAACACAGGATAGATGAGCTTTCATTTGATATGCGACAACGCCATGTTCTAGAAAGTTTAATTATTGCATTTAATAACCCCATCCAACTTATTTTTGGAGGTCGGGAATTTGATATTTCAAATGTACACATCATGCATGACCTTTTATTTGATATACAACAACCCAAACGTAAAAAATTTGTTTTTGCACTCAATGACCTCATCCAACCAATTTTTAGGTGACGTCAATTTGAAATTTGAAATGTACGCTTTATGTTCTTTCATTTGATATGCGACAACCTTACCATCTGAGAAATTTGAATGTTTGCACTAAATGACCCCGATCCTTCCCCCTGGGATGAAAAGAGGTTTAAAATTTTTATTTTTAAGCAGAGTTTATTGAGACCTTCAATTTGATATTAGTTGAACCCATTTGACAAAGTGTCAAAAATGATGCAATATCAACGATATAAATTGAAGTTATGAATTTTACAAAGTCAATGCAAAACATGAAAATTTCAAAATGATTTTTTGGTGTTTTTTTTCCATGGAATGTTTTTGGTATTTTTGGTCAAACATATAACTATCTGAACCTCTTCAATTTCTTAAACATTTTAAGTGGTAAGCTGTTGTTGATTCAGAAATACATGCCGCCGCTCGCAAAATTTCAAACTGTATTATCTCTAAAACGACAATAGATATCCCAAATCTGTTAAATGGTAAATGATCTACAGTTAAAGGACAACATTATAGAAAAAGAATTGGGACAGTTTCAAAGTTCACCAAGGTCACAATTAATCATCAAATATATGATGCAATACCAAACTTGAGAACCGGAAGTCGTAGAGAAATGGAACTATCACCATTCAACTCAGGACCGCTTGACCTTTCAAATATATCAAGGTCAAGGTCATAATATAATGTGAAGCTCAAGGTGAAATTTCATCATGACCTGACATTGACCTCAAATTGAAGGTCTTGAATTACTGATCATCTTTGCAGTTTGTAGTAGGTTGATATATATTACCTTTAACAAGATATACACAAAATACTATACTTTTAAGAATCATCCCGTTGTAACTTTTTAACAGACGGTTGGACATTTTTGGGCTTATTATATAAAATGTAGAGCTCGTCGAGAGGAACATTTTACACGCTGTATGTAGACAGCAAAGTCTTATCGTTTTCCTAATATGTCAGCTTGAAATTGCAGCGTAATTTTTTTTGCACTCTGTGACCTTTGACCTTGGATGCATATTGAAGGTCACATGCATTAAAGATTATTGGTGAAGGTCCTAAGTCTCTACGACTTCCGGTTCTCGAAATAGATTTTTTTCTAAAATTATGTACAATTTTTCAAGGGGAATAACTCCTTATAAGGGTTTATAACAAAATGAGTGTATATGTTCATTAACATTGCCATCTTTTCTTGTACATGTTGCCGTTTTCAAATCGATTCTATCTCTAATACTTTTTGAGAAAAATGCAAAAGAAAGAAATTGTTCAAGGGGATATAACTTTCAGAGGGGACGATGAAATCCTATTTAGCCTCATATGGTAATATATCATGATGAGATGTACCTTTTGTCCAAATAAGGTAATGATATCTTTAAAAACAATGAGGGGGGCTATGATGAAAACAATCAATAAAAGGGAGATAACTTCTCAAGGGGATGATGAAGTCCTTAACAATGTCATCTGGTAATACTTCATGATGAGGTCTATCGAACAATTTACAAACTATCAAATATGAGTCGAGACATGAACCAACGACAACCACTAAACTACACGCTCCTGACCTGGGACAGGTAAATAAAGAATATGGCAGGGTTGATATAAAAACGAAGATGTTGTATGATTAAAATGCGATAAATCTCTACAAGAGACCAAATGACACAGAAATCAACAGTTATAAGTCACCGTACGGCCTTCGACTATAAGCTAAGCCTACATCATCCCCCTAATCTGGGACAGCGGTATAATAGTACAACAACATGTTTGTGAGCACTCAATCCATCCCGAATCTGGGAGAGTGGTGTAACAGTACAGTAAAATGACAACCTGTACAATCAGATGCAATTAGATTAACTCAAAAGATCGGAACGAGACACACACAAAAAAAATAATTTTAAGACAATAGAGTCCTGTTTATTATGCTTTTCAGCAATAACTGTACTTTTTTTATTCTGTGTATTTTTTTTAGATTGATATTGCCTTCCAGATTTTTTTTATATCTACATGTCTTTTTTATGAATACGAAATTAATACGACAACGAAGTACGAATGGATAATATTCTTTTATCAAAATATAAATGTTATCTATGTTCATGTACTATGTCTTCGTTGGTTGGTTTATGGCCATATAGTCGTTGTCTGATGATTGCCTTTTTTTTCGTAAAGATAAAAAACGCACAAGTGTTTTGGCAGGCTTACACAAAAACCCAAACGACAGATAGCTATATACAGTACAAAGAACAAACTATAAACAGAAGATTACACATAATATTGAACATCCTTAGATGACACTTTGATTGATTGGACATAAGATGTACATATGAGGGTGAAAATATTCAACACTAATATGAAAACCTGACGTCACATTGGATTTCGATAAGAAGAAAGGACGACAGTTCAATATCGAACTTGAGACTAACATATCATATCCATGCAAACTTAATGATTCCTTCTTATAATTTGTGTGAACGGAAACGTCTGTCTGTCAAACACAAAAAAAGTCTGGTTTCTTTAATGGGTTTGTTTCACCGTCAAATCTCAAATATTTTTTGTTTATAAATTTAAAATATAAACATTGTATTTCGATTTAGATATTCAAGAAGATTTGTCTTTTTTTGTTATTTCTACAAGGTAAAATAAGGGTACTAACATATATTCAAAACTCATACATCGAGATAAATTGACAACAACCAATGCAAAGTTGAAGTCAATAAAAAGACGTAAAAGTTTTGAAACAATTACATAGAAACTAAACGACAAAACATACGGAAATCTATAAAAAAAAAGGATTAACAGATTTTTCGTCAATATATGTGTGTTTTAGTATTGGTAATGAAGTTTAATGTACATGTAGTTGGGAGTCGTCATAGTTGTGAAAGGTGTTTCAATTTAATGAATTTTGACGACTATTCAATGTTACAATGATGTAGAATATTGCATTATTTATACTTTATTAGACCACTTTAGCAATATCATTGGACCCTTACACCTTATTTACATACTCTTTGAAATGATTATAAAAAAACTACTTATTTTTAATATCAGGGCATATCCTTGCAGATCAGGTCTGACATACATGCTTGAATTTGCAGATAAATATAAAGACAGTAATTGGGCTTTAAATTATCAGATTTATTTAAAATGAAAAAAAAAAGTAACGTATCATAAAGACTTATAATACGTTTTAGGAGATACTTCTAGCTGCAAGAAATATACTGTAATTCTAATGTAGCAAAGTTAGGTAATGTTTCTTATTTGAACAAGTATATGTTATCCGGTGAAATGAACTGACAAAACCTATTATCTTTTATGAAAAAGATAAATTATACAAACTGAAAATTGTGTCGGTAAAAATTACCTTCGTCAGAGAACTATGATACATTTGTTTTGTAATCCATAAAGTGTCCACTCATGAAGATTAAGGGAAAATAGCAAACATACCGTACGTGAACAAAATGACAAAATCAAAAGCCCAAACACCTCATACGAATACATAACAACTGTTATATTACTGACTAGGTACAAGCTTTTTTTATGTAGAATATGGTTCATTGAATCTGGTCTAAACCTTTCACTTGTTTTGACAGTTGCATACAATCCAATATATTGACAACGATGTGTGAACAAAACAAACAGACATAGTAGGTTAAACTGGCAAAACAGGTAAATGTTTTCCATTATCTATCATGTCTATAGTCCTACGCTTCTCTAACAAAACAAAACGTTATTGAAAAGATATAACAGATTTGTTTTTTTAAATGTGTTCGTCAGTTTGTATTTGTTCTGTGTTAATATTAAATTAAATCCTTAATAGATATAGGAAGATGTGGTGTGAGTGGCAATGAGACAGCTCTCGACCCTAATAACAACGTATAAAAGTAAACCATTATAGGTCAAAGTACGGCCTTCAACACGAGCCTTGGCTCACACCGAACAACAAGCTATAAAGGGCCCCAAAAATACTGGTGTAAAAATGTCTTTTTTATCATTATTATTCAGACAAATCAACTCAAATCGTTTCTGTGAGAACAGTTTATACCACAGAAGGGTCAACATCTATTCTAACATTTCCAATCAATAAAGAGACAATAAAGTTTCGTTTAGGAAGATTAAGACATCCAAATTTCGGAATCAATCAAAAGGATAACAGAAAAAATCGAATTAGAAAAAACGATTTTAAACTTCAGATCTACAATATTACAAAAGGCGACGAAGGATATACTCGACTAACAATCAACGTGGTCTACATGTGTGCTGTCGTTATGTACAATTAAAAATATCAAGTATGTATATAAACCTACAGCGTTTTATAAGGAACGATATAGTTCGCAAGGGATTAGTTAAATCATCAGATGCATAAGATAAGTAACATAAATACCACAAAGTTATCCTGTTTAACTTACCTTAGTTAATGTGAATATTAAAATTGGACACTGCTTTTTCTTAGATATTGGTATATACATATTATAACAGGAAGCTTGACACTACAATTAACGATTCGAAAAAACAAATCTTGGCATTACTAGAAAATTATTACACTATAGTTTTTGATATCGTATTTTTTTTCAAAACCTTTCCAAAATCTTATCATCGGTACAAGGACATCAATCTTTAGTTTAAATCAAAGGGCCGACATCGTTAACGTGCAGGTAATTATAAACCACTTTAATAGTGTTACTTTCTATACAAAACACACACATGTCGTCATACAGCTCTAAAGGTTATCAAACTTTTAAATTGACTTATTGAACAACCCATACTTCAGCCAATACTTACATCTCATTTTTCCCAGTGAACTTGAAATTAAGGATACTACTGATACTAGAAGGACTGCTTCATACCTTGATCTTTTCCTCAATATTGACGTAGATGGACGACTTCACACGAAAATCTATGATAAACGGGACGATTTCAACTTCCCAATTATCAATTTCCCATTTCTCAGCAGTAACATACCCTCTGCCCCTTCGTATGGTGTTTACATATCACAATTGATACGTTATTCACGTGCTTGTTCACACTATACGGACTTCATATACAGGAGTGTGCTCCTTACGCAGAAACTGCTCCAACATAGTTATGAGGAGGATAGATTAAAATTGACACTCCGTAAATTTTATGGACACCATCACGAATTTGTGGATCCATATGGTCTCTTTAACCAAACTAGCTAAGGACATTTTTACCACATGGTAGATTGTGGTTTGTCATTATGTCGTCTAATCTTTTAATTACCAAACGTGACTTATTCCCGATTGTGACTGTTTTGCTGAATGTGAATTCGCATTACTATAAGACGTGTTTCTGTACTTGTTTATCCCAAATTCATGTATTTAGTTTACATGTTTAATGTTATATTTGTAATTCTCATCGGATTTTGTCAAATGTGTTGACGTCTTTTTATTATATTTAGGTGTTACGGATAAAAAAATTAATCACCGCCTTTATTAATTATATTAAATTTTGTACGATTATTTACGTTTGAAGTTGGATTCATAACAAACTGGACATATATATATTACAGTTAATTGCTATTAATAAGTATTGCAATATGCATTTTGTTTAAATTAATTATCAGTATTTAGTTCTGATATAATCTTAAATCAATCCTAATTCTATCTCACTTTGATAGTTTTTCATATGTGACGTCATGCTGTTTCTAAATTTCATAAATTCAAATGTGGCATAACGTTTGTACCTTTTCGCCATCGTATGTGACGTCACATTTTTGTAATTACGTTGACGCCTGGACTGATTCGGGTGTGTCTATTCTGTGTTAAACTTTAATAGCATTATGTATTCGGGTTTAGTATTCTGTAATTAGTTAATACTTCAGTTTCATTAGGTATATCTCTTTCATATTCATTTGTTAAAATTTACTGTTTGCAATAGCATGAATTGTTCTATATAATAAGGATGTTCTTATCCCGGGCATAAATACAATGCCGTATTTGGCAAAACCTTTTCAACTTTTGATCTTCAGTGCTGTACAACTTTGTACCTTTTTCACTTTCGATCTTTTATATCTGGGCGTTATGTATTCGGGTTTAGTTTTCTGTAATTAGTTAATACTTCAGTTTCTTTATGTATATCTCTTTCATATTCATTTGATAAAATTTACTGTTTGCAATAGCATGAATTGTTCTATATAATAAGAATGTTCTTATCCCGGGCATAAAAACAATGCCGTATTTGGCGAAACCTTTTCAACTTTTTATCTCCAGTGCTGTACAACTTTGTACTTTTTTCTCTTTCGATCTTTTATATCTGGGCGTCACTTGTAAGTCCTGTGTGGACAAGGCGCGTTTTTGGCGTATTGAATTTTAAACCTGATGCTTTTTGTTATCTATTAATCATGTTTTTCTTTGTCTAATATGTTCTCCTATTTATTTGTATTGTAGTCCTGTAATATTATGTTGTCATTTCAATGTTATATTTAACTTTGCCATTAAAGTGCGAGGTTTGGCATGCCACAAAACCAGGTTCAACCCACCACTTTTATTCCCCTTTAAAAGTGTCCTGTACCAAGTCAGGAAGATGGCCATTGTTATATTATTGTTCGTTTCTGTGTGTGTTGCATTTTAACGTTGAGTCGTTTTCTCTTATTTTTGAGATATTGAGATCAGACGTGGCACGGTACTTGTCTATCCCTAATTCATGTATTTGGTTTTCATGTTATATTTGTTATTCTCGTGGTGTTGTGCATGACAGTAACTACCAGTAGTCCATTTAAAATTAATGCTGAACATTGCCACCTCACAAATTGTCTTCTGTTAACTATTATAAAATCAGAATCAGATTCGTTTTTAAACTGAGGTTTATTGTGCGTATTGCTGTGTGTGTTTTTATTTATCTTTGTCAGAGGTATAGGTGAGGATTGAAATTCAACACAATGGGTTTCATCCCAAGGCATGTGTGCGTCGGTCTCAAGTCAGGAACTCCTAGCTTTTATAAGTCGTGTGCTTGTTTTTAATTTTGAATTATGTATATGTTATGGAGTTTAGGGTCACTTCCATTTACTAAATTAGTAAACATGATTGTTTATAGACAGGCTGATGCCTGTCAAGGAGTACGTTATTTTCTTGCTGCGTTGTAAACAATTGCTTAGTGTTTTCTGATCTTTGATCAGTTGGTTGTCTCATTGACACATTCCCTGTTTCCATGCTCAATCATATCTAAGGTACGAACGCAAAACTATCTATAAAATACAAATTATATGTGCAATATTTGAAGATTTAGATGTTTCATAACAAACATGATGATTTTAAACTCGAATTGTATGTCTTACGCAGAACATTCTTTTTGTTATAAAGAAGCTGTATCAATCTGCTTAACCTAATATACTACAGTTCTAAAACTGCTTACATATCAAACAATGGTCTTGTTTTTATCTTTGAAAAAGACACCAAGAAAATGAATAAATTCTCAGGATAAGGTATCTAAGGAAAATATGAAAACATGTATTTACTTACAAGTGAGACATGTGCACCAATGAAGGATCATCAACGATGCTCATATTTATATATGATTTGTATTTATATCATAACAATAATAAAATCGACATAACCAAACTAGCAAACAAACGGATACTTGACAACTTTACAATCAACCTTCAAATTAACAATATTACCGCTGATGCCGAAGGCTTTTACGAATGTACTGCAATTTCAAATAGGCTCTATATGATAAGACAGAATGTAGCTAGTAAGTACTTCGCATTCTCGTCAATTTTTCACATACAAGGAACAATGAAATGCTATTTCAAATGTTTGTCAAAATCTGTTGAAGCAATACATTATTCCATATAACCATCTTTCTATATTTTCTAACTCTCACACCTATTTCAAGTATTCCTATGTTGTACAGGGGCTGAACTTTGTGACCACTTTTATGAGGTGAGTACCTTTGGTATAATAAAATATAGAAAATATTGAAAAATAGCAGAACAAATACTTTATTTGAAAATTTAAACTCCTATGCAATGAGATACATTTTGGACACAATACGTTTATGGACAGCAAAATTCGTTGATGTAGATAGAATATTACTTAAAGCATAATATATTCCAATTCACTGAGAGTGTGGTATTTGAATTTGTAAATGTTTCAATTCCATTGGTTCTAAGTCTGCGAATTTTTAAAGATGGAAGTTTAGAAGTCAAAAGTAAATTTTAATAGCTGCTTATATAGTCTTCATATATGAAAAGCAGAGCTCTTTCCTGTATTTTTAAATTTTTTTGTATGAAAAATATATACATGTATAAACGTCACAAGTATGCTTGCTGATTGAACTTGTCCTGTTTTCTTTTGTGTGTGCTTACTCACAAATGATAATTCAATGAGTTGTTGGGTTGGCAGGTTTGTATTGAATCACTGTGCAATTTAAAGATGTATACTTGTATAATTCGGTTTAATGGGTTTATTATAATTTTTTACACTTTTCCCTTTTACAAATAAAGGTAAAGCTGTGTGATCCCGTTGATATATGTATGATGGAGACAATAAATGTTTCAGTCATTAAAAAAAACAGGATTATAATTAAGTTTGCAGGTCAAGTGTTTGGTCTTCAACACACTCATTGATGATGCTTGAATAAAAAAAGGAAAACAAAAATAGCGCCTTTAGGAATAAACCCAATAGTTTAGCCTTATACAGCCACATGGGCTAAGTTCGTATACTACAGTAGTAAAGAATCTTTCGTTTTTCGAGCAGTTTAAAGTAGTTTAAGCAGTGGATTAAACTTCTGTAATTTATGCTTTTGATTTGGTTAAAAGTTATTAAATTTATAACGTTATTTTGCATGCAATAAACAAATGCTACTCAGAAGAAAACAATTTAACACTATACATGCTATATACTGTGTAATCTAACATTGGATTTTTAATTATAAAATATAATTTCGTTCTATTGAATTAACCACAAACGCTGAAATTGTACATTTAACCACGGTTACAATAACCTACTATGTTTCCATTATTGCGGAAACAATTATAAAAAAACGACAATTTAAAAAAAAAACCAATAAGCATACATAGAATGATTGATAACCATTTTTATTTCTCACGGGAAAATGATGATTAAAAACAGGCACTTTATGGTATCATATTGAACATTATTTCAATATACAATGCTAAACTTTGCACTAGTTTCAAATTGATTACATGACTTGTTTTTCTCTTATAGTACTGATTTTATTGTATTTAAAAATATACACAGACAGCCAGTATGATGCAGGTTGATAGCATTGACCATACCGCATCTTCTTTTTTACATTGACAGTAAACTTTGCACTAGTTTCAAATTGATTACATCACTTGTTTTTCTCTTATAGTACTGATTTTATTGTATTTAAAAATATACACAGACAGCCAGTATGATGCAGGTTGATAGCGTTGACCATACCGCATCTTCTTTTTTACATTGACAGCGAACTGCTAAACAAATCAATGATGAGTTCTATATTTTAAAATATTAAAACGGAATGAATGAATACTGTTACACAACTAATAATTATTCGTATTACTACATGCATAGAATGTGTCGGTCTTTAAAACATGAATTGTAAAACACAAAAAAAACCACTACAATACGGAGATCTATTAACCACCTACGTACAACATGCACCCTATAATTTTAGGCAAGCTTATGTACATTAACCCATATGTATTCCTGGTTTAAACCAAGACTTGATGATTTCACCATGAATTTTATTCTATTGTATTTTGTCCTGCGACATTTATCGAAAAGACAACAAAAACATAAGTATTGTAGAACGACAAAAAAATCCATAGTGAAAAGAAAGAAACAAATATAAACAATCAATAATTGATTTATTTTATCGTTTGTTGTACAGGTATTATGTATAAATAAGCTTTAGTATATTAACACATCCCAAGGTTATACGATTGTGCGTTAAAGTCATATGAAACGAGTGACTGGTAAAACATGATATGTATCCAATTCTTAAACCAATGCATGTATATTTAATAAACTCAGTCTTCTGTGCACGATTTTATCATTTGTTTACCCAAATATATCGTATAATCGTCAATTTTCTCTTCTCTCTATCTGTTATGATGTGAAAATAGGACAGTTTATCAATTGTCGTGCTTTGAAGCCGTAGTGTACCGATTGTCTCTTTATAGTTAACAACCAAAAAAGAAGCATGCATATTGAGCACGTGTATAACATGTACATTCAGATAATTTATTATTTTAATGACAGATCCATGCGTATTGCGATCATTGAATTTTTACAAGAAGGGTCAATATACGGAAAAAATGTCGGCGGATTACTTACATTTAAACCAAATTAAAAAAAAAACTATTCATTAAGTTTAAAAAAAAAAACCATATCTTTTGTTTTTATTTGAGGTTTCATATGACTTTAAATATAATCTGAGGTTTACCTTTACCTGACTGTGAAATATGCCTAAACATGAGTGTATATTGTATTTTTGAATAATATACTTGATGCTATTTCCTCTCCCCCCCCCCTCCACGCTCCTTTTTGTACCCTTGCATTTGTTTCTGTATTTTGAAACATATAAATCAAGTATCACGGTAGTATTGACATGCGATGGTGTGACTACGATAACATGTCAATGGAGATTTTTTTCTTTAAACGAAATGTTCAAATTAACCAAAATACTAAATCTAACATCACGATGAAAAACAGGTTAAATATAAGGCAACTAATGACAAATAAATAAAACCACGCCATGCTATGGTTATACTTTTGATATATATTCACAGACAGATAATTTTATACAAAGGGAAGTGTAACATCGTACTTAACATGTATTTAATCTATTATATTATAAAGTAAACTGTCGAATCTAATATTAATTTAAATAACAAAAATACCGAAAAATGGGGAAAATTCTAAACTGAAAGCCCTAATCAAATAAAAAAAAATCATGCACATCAAATGAATGAATAACAAATGGTTTGGTACAAGCATTTTCATATGTAGAAAACAGTGGATAAAACATGGTTTGAATGACAGATATCTTTAGACTAAGTATAGTCATCTGCAAAATTAAGAGATACCATAACATGTATACAGTTGCTACACATGCATCAATTGATATTAAGAAAACGACTCTGTGTACCCTCAATACTCTTGGGTTGAATCTAATAGAGTCGAAGATTTTTGTCCAAAATCAGATTACTCGTAATATTAAATTTTGACCTTACTTTGAATTAAGACTAATGTTTTCGGCATCTACACTCATTTCTGAATCAAGAGAATCCGTTTTAATAACCTTGGTAAATTGAACCTGAACTCTGTGTTTGGTTTTGAAACTATGGGGATATCAGGACTTCTTCATCCCGACAGACATCGTGGTGGGGTTACTTTGGCTATGAGGGATTTATACATTGGCAAGTTTGTCTGTAAAACATATAAGTTAAGCCTGTTTACGTATGAAACCTATGGCAAGGCTACTTACATGTATGATATCTATGCAATATAGGCTTTTTTTCTGGTGGTAGTCTTTATTCATGGTTCATTTCTTTAATTACAAAAAAATGCATTTTTCCAAAGGATCATGTTTACTAATAAAACTGCTTGTCTTTTATCATAAAATATCGTAAAAAATATATTCAAAATTGGAAAATTCATATGCACTACTTTTTCAAAGTTTGCAACATGGGGCTGTGCGCCATATTTTATGCATGTATATACCACGAACTTCTAAGAAATTCATATTATACTAAAATTATGTAACAACACGGCCCTTTCTTTTCTTAGGAACTTCCAAAAATCAATTAATCTCTATTCATTGACGTTTATACTGACAATATATGTGAACTGTTCGACCTACAAATAAGAAGCGTACTTATTGGTATTGTTCTCGTCTTATAGATGCTTTGGACATGTTTGCTATTGGATGTTTAGTACGCAAGCTGTAATGAATTATTCAATCAATGATATGTATTCTATTTTTTTTTTTTTTTTTTTATTGATCTTTTTGGTGTTCAAGCTACAGTGCATACATACATACATACATTTTTACAATATATAAGTGATTGACATATGGCATAGTCATACTATTGATATTTTACGAATAAGACATAGTAAAAACAAATACAAGTAAATGATGTGAATAATCGGTATATGATACAAGTAACAGATACTTTGGAATACATTAAATATACATGATCATATCGAGAATAAAATTTAATTAATAACTTCCATAAATTCCCCCCATCTGTCGACAAATGACTCGTGCTTGTCTTTAGAAAGATATAAATATTCTAATATCTCCAGACGTCTTTTCAAAAATTTGAGAAAAGCTTGCACAGATATAAACAATCTGTCTAATTGTGTGTACTTTACATAATGAATGTAATATTTTGCCTGTAAAATACAATAGTTTAACACTAAGTTATCAGAATTCAATATACCAAAAATGACACTGTCTTTATTCAAAAAAATGTTTACTCCAAAAACTAAATGCCACCAATTAGAAAATTCTCTCCAAAATCGTTTTATTTCTATACATTCAAAAAAATTATGCTCTATAGTTTCTATTTCTTTACAACTGGCACACTCATTAGTTAAAGAAAGTTTATATTTTTCAAGGAGATAATTATGTGAGACTATTCTGTGTAACACTTTATATTGAAAAGCTTGTAGTTTGCTTTCAATAGTACATTTAAAAGCTAGTGAATAAATATTGTTCCACTTTTCGTCACTAATTTCTATATTAAAACTTTCTTCCCACCTTTGTTGTGAAATAGGAGAAACACTTACCCGATCGATAAAAAGTGAATATACATCTTTAGTATATAATTTGCTAATAGGCATTTTTTTATTCTCATGCTCAAAAACGAATCCAAAAGAGTTGCTCTTAGGTGACATGTGTTGTTGTAATTACAAATCTTTCCAGTCACGTGGTATAGCAAGTTTAATAGAAAGAATGTCTACAAAAGTAACATTTAAATTATATTTTATATGTATTC
Organism: Mytilus edulis; assembly: GCA_019925275.1. NCBI lineage: Eukaryota > Metazoa > Mollusca > Bivalvia > Mytilida > Mytilidae > Mytilus > Mytilus edulis. Next base: position 64,086,572 of record CM034354.1, on the reverse strand, counting down.
TATTTTTATATAACCGAATTAAAAACTCTGTAAATTCATACCATTTTTTTTTCAAGTGAACACCTGTGATTCATAATAATATATCTACTATATAAAGTTAAATCACAAAAAGGCTAAACCTGAAGGAAAATTCGAAATGGAAAGTCCATTATTAAATGGCAAAATCAAAATATCAACTACATCAAACGAATAGACGGCAACTGGCATATACACATATGAGGGAATTGATATAACAGTCGAGCCAAAAAGGGAAAGCAATAATATAATGATAATTTTTTCAAATGTCACAAAATCTTATTAAGGAGTTGAGTTGTTTTTATTACACGCTCGTAAAATCAACATGCCAGATAACAACTATAATCTTAAATTCTCAAACTCATTGGAATGATAAGTCAATATGTTACTTAAAAAACTGTACAGACAAATTTCGATAATGCATCTTCCTTTTTTCATTTTGGTTATTTTCCTTCATTTTCGAAATCGTTCGTTTCTTTTAAAAACAAACGTATATAATTCCTATTTTGATCTATGGAATAATCATATTTTAAATTTTTTTTTGTGTTGTTGGCTAATAATACGCATAACTACTACATACATCACAAATGTCAATAAAAACATCTACCTTACCCATGAAGCGATATATCTGGTCTAGTGTTTCTTCCGTATGTAGATAACGGCTTCATCAGACCCTTTGCAATTATTTTTTGATTTAATAATGAAAAAGAATCAAACAAAAGCTATCAGTGGTGGACCCGTCAGTTGTTGTGTGATTAAATTTATTTGTTATATTTATATTAACCTCATTTCGATTCAGTGAATTAATAATTATGTTAGTATAAAAAAAACAAAAAAGCAATGAGTATGTACAGAAATTGATAACAAGTAATATGCACAGATGATACAGTTATGTGCATTCCTAACCTGTATAAAAGTTTCTTTGAGTAGACTTCATGACCGCTATTTAGTTTAGGATAAGGGTTTTGCTGCCTTTCTTTGGATATGCAATTAAGTAAAAACAATAAAAGGAATGAATAGTTTACCTGGATATTGTAACACTGACTTCTCAAATCAGACACGCATCTGGTAAAGAAGGGCTCATGTTAAGGTGGGCAAGATGTCTACAGTGTCATTCCTTTTTTACAGTCGAATTAACCATCATGTCAGTAAGCCACTGTGAAAGCTGTGAATGTTCCTGATCTAGAAAAGCGCTTCGAACGCAATAAATTATCAAACGTTTTGTTTTCATTCTTTCAAATGTTTAAAATAATCAAATGGAAAAAAGTTGCAAGGTTTAGATTCAAACTGTAACAACTCTCTACAAAGACACAAAGTTATATAAAATTATGAACAAGGTGACCAAAACACAATAATCAAAATCCTTATCATATTGAAGGTTATTCAACGTTCGAGTTTGACAAAAAAGGAAGAAACATACAAAAAAACAATATCAACGTCCTTAGTTATACTTGTGGACTCTAAAGTGAGATGGGGACGTTAAATTACGATAGTCACGCTAAAGTGTGATGGCCTGCAGTAAAGGGCGATCCCTCCATACTCTAACGTAAAGCCTTTAAGCCATTGTTTGACAGGAAATATGACACGGAAGTTGAAACTTTGTGACAGTATTTTTGTCATTAAATGGAACATATTAACAAGTTCCAAATATAGTTATATTTTTGTTTTTTTCATAGTCAGTGTTTTTGGTCCTATTTCCGATTTTGATAATCTGCTGCGAATAATTTGTTTGATAACGTCTTTGTCTAGTTTATCTGTAAATGCTGTATGTTTATTTCTATTCCGGGCAATTGTCAGATCGTGGTGTTTTTTCTGTGATGCATGTTTAAGGAGTTTTGGTTGATAAATGAATTATGAGTATTTACAATTCAACCAAATGTGTCTGTGAGGGTTGCTTTTCTAATTTTGTAATATCACAGACATGTATTCGAAAATAAATCAGTTGTAATTTGAAATACAACTTTATTACAATATGTATTCGTATGGGTTGTCATATCCATCTCCAACACTCTCTTCTAAGACATTATTAGAGTTGATGTGATTCCCTCAGGGCTTGTTTACACGTACCCTGTCGATACACCTGGTCTTGCTAATTATGGAGTTGATGTGATTCCCTCAGGGCTTGTGTTCACGTACCCTGTCGACACACCTGGTCTTTCTGATTTTGGTGTTGATGTGATTCCCTCAGGGCTCATAAAAAAGAAGATGTGGTATGATTGCCAATGAGACAACTATCCACAAAAGACCAAAATGACACAGATATTAACAACTATAGATCACCGTACGGCCTTCAACAATGATCAAAGCCCATACCGCATTTATTACTTTAGCTTATCCCTTCTCAAGATTTGAAAATCTGTAAAGTACTGTTGTGTGAGTCGAAAGATATCAAAGGGACATGCAAACTCACAAGTCGAAAATAAACTGACAATGCCATGGATAAAAAAGAAAGAAAGACAAACAATAGAACACACAACACAACATAAAAAACTAATCTGCTTTCCCATCCTGAGCACTTGAGATCACTCCCATGTAATGGTGGGGTTCGTCCCATCCTGAGCACCTGAGCTCACTCCCCGGTAATGGTGGGGTTCGTCCCATATTGAGCACCTGAGGTCACTCCCATTTAATGGTGGGGTTCGTCCCATCCTGAGCACCCGAGATCACTCCCAGATAATGTTGGGGTGTGTCCCATCCTGAGCACCTGAGATCACTCCCAGTTAATGGTGGGGTTCGTTCCATCCTGAGCACCAGAGATCACTACCAGTTAATGGTGGGTTTCGTCCCATCCTGAGCACCTGAGATCACTCCCAGTTAATTGTGGGGTTTTGTTTCATCCTGAGCACCTGAGATCATTCGCAAGTTTATGGTGGGGTTCGTGTTGGTCAGTCTTTATTTTTCTATGTTGTGTTTTGTGTACTGTTGTTTGTCTTTTGGTCTTTTTCTTTTGTTTGCTAGGCGATGTCAGTCGGTACAACAATTTCCCGAAATCTCCTAAAAACTGAATATTTGCCCGAGAACCGATCAATCTCTTTATCATATGTATATTGCGCGTCATTTTTTGCTTTCAATGCAAAGAAAAACAAATCATATCAAAACACCAGATGTTGATCTTTTTACAGTTCATGCGATTCGTTGAGTTTTTGTCATTTTCCTTGGATTGATGAGACTTTAACATCGTTGAAATACAGTTGCCTCAAAATTTGTAACCTAACACCTTAAGGAGGCTCGCGGGTATAAGATTTTCAGAAAAAAAAATAAACTTTTATTTTTCATTACAAATTTTATTTATTACCTTTAGTAGTTGTTACTTTATCATGTGGTACAAAAATTATTCCAAAAAAGTCAATTCGTGTTGGCCCAAGGTGACTTTGAAAATGTTTATATCATGAAAAAAGCTCCAAATTATCTCCCTTTGGTGCAAAAATGCTATTTTTTGTCATTAAAATAGAAACATCTTTTTTTACTCATCGGTGACCTATATTTTTTATTATTGTTTTCAAATAAGCTATACATTAACTAAATAATTGTAAAATTTAAGCGATTTCTGTAATTAAATTCGTTTTTTATTTCGATATTACCTCTTTTTCTCCTATTAATTCAACAGAAAAAAAGTACCTTTACAAAAATGTATGCTTCTTTCGAAGTCAGATTGTGAGCGTAAATGATCGGTGACCCCCCTTTTTTATTTTATTTTTCTATTAGGTATAAGATAAAGTTCAAATATAGAAAAAATTGGCGAAATCTTATATTAAATAAAAAAATTGATTTAGACCCGCGAGCCCCCTTAAATGCTTAACTCTAACCCAGAGCTCTGCCTTAACCAGATGATTTTTTCAAGAATAATTTTTTAATTGGCAGATGAAACGTCGAAAAAAAAGCCAATATCCATTAAAATATATAGTTCTAATGCAATTATTTAGTATCAAAGGTTTTGGCTTGATGACAATAAGCGAAATTCTCTATCTCCCTGACTGTAATTTCACCAATATGAAGTAAAAAAAACTGAAATAATGACTAAAATTGAATGATTTGTTTATTTTGCATTAGTATAGTGATAACTGTACTGCATTTGAAGTTTCGCGGACGTCCATCGGTAGTTTTATTGTCGCAAATATCCATTTACCTGTCTCCGCTATGCGTCGCCAAGTAAACTAAATTTGCCACAGTAAAACTACAGATGTCCGCAAAGCTTCAAAATCAATACAGTTATCTCTGAAGTATATAGACTAACTATTAATAGAAAATCGTTTGAATATATTCTGAAAGGCATTTTGTACATTTGCTGATGTTTTGTTCGATGATTTAAAACATCTGCTATCTGGGCAATTGTTTGATTAGGGACTTGTAAAATATACAATGATAGTTTGTCGCCGTAAAGGAACCTTTATTTTCATCACTGTGTCTTCATCTTTGAACGAATGTTTCTACTGATAAACATAGGGTAACCAAAGTATATTTCGTTCGTTGTTTGAAAAAGAGATTCCAGCTTCCGGTTTTTAGTAGGCTTTGTGTTGCTCAGTCTAGTTTTTTATGTTGCATTTTGTAAACTGTTGTTTGTTTCTTGGTCGCATATTTTTTTTGCCATAGTTGTCAGTTTATGAGTTTGAATATGCCTTTGGTTATTTTCACCTTGGTTCTGATTTTATGAATGGTTGGACTGTCAGACTCACCGTGTTGATGCCTCTTTGATTTTAGTGCACAATGAATAAGAACAAAAACATGTATGTAGTTTTGTTTTTACCTTTAAGGGTATACGTAGTAGAATTTTTTTATACATATACAATTAAAAGATACAACTAAAACACATATATCGCTACAGTAATCACATCAACAACAAACACAACGGTATCATAACATAATAAATTTGTAAATTACAAAGTCACTAGGTATTTAAAATAAAACAGTTGTGCTAATGCAAACAGTTTGAAGGCAAAATGTATGAACATTGAAAAAGGTTGACAAATTTATGACAAATCAGGCTTAGGATTGTTTTTATACAAGTATGGAGTAATTGAGTACAAGGAGAAAATTATCAAGCATGAAATCAGACTATTATTATTGTTACAAAATCATATCTGACAAAATCGAATCACTATTAAATATTATAGAATATATAAACTTGTTCACATAAAACCAATAGAAATAGTTAATAATGGAATAAAGGAATAAGTGGAAGAAATTGAAATAACTATGAAACACTGTCCCAGGTTAGGGGATGGTTGAGGGCTCACAAATATGTTTAACCCCGCCACATTCTGTATGTGCCTGTCCCAAGTCAGGAGCCTGTAGTACAGTGGTTGTCGTTGGTTCAAGTCTGTCATATTTGTTTTTTATAAATTGTTTTGTCATAACTTAGGCCGTTAGTTTTCTCAATTGAATTGTTTCATATTTGTCATGTTGGGGCCTTTTATAGCCGACTTTACGGTATGGGTTTTTCTTACTGTTGAAGCTTGCACAGTTGCCTATAATTAGTTACCTCCACTTTATTTGAATTTTGGTGGATAGTTGTTTTATTGACAATCATATATCAAATCTCCTTATTTTTATACACAAATTTTGATATTGGCAATGAAGGAAAAGGGGGTTAAATTTTGTAAAACTGACCATGAATATTAAAATTTAAATTATACACACTCGACTCTTTCAAATTAAACAGACGTACAACATAAAAAAAAACTCATAAAAGATTCCAGGCTTATCATTGTGAACGTCATAGGTTTGTCGTTTATAAAAAAGTAAACTATCAAAAATACAAGGAAATTCAAAAAGAAAAATGCCCTCATCAAATGGTAAAATCAAAAGCTGAAACACATCAAACGAATGGGAAACAACTGTCATATTCCTGACTTGGTTCAGGTATTTCCTTATGTATAAAATGGTGAAGTAAACCTGGTTTTATAGCTAGCTAAACCTCTCACTTGTATGATAATCGCATGAAATTCCATTATATTGACAACAATGTGTGAACAATACAAACAGACATGATAGATAAACAATTCAAATGTCAAAAATAGGGGTACAGCAGTCAACATTGTTTTATAATATTAATCACTATAAAAAGACAAATATGTCAACAAAGAAAAACAAAATGGCATATAGACCAAAGCACATAGGCAAAAATATACAAGAAAACAATGACCATAGCACAATAACACAATGGCAGGATGTTTAAGTACTGAGCCACACCAAAAGATCACAAAAGGGTATTACAAAAAAGGGCTAAACAGTAAAAGTAATTAACGAAGACAAATAAAAGAACACTACACTACTAGGTTTTCAAATGTTTTCTGACATCTGATATGTTCTCAACTATTTGAAAATATAATATAATCAAACAATTATCACTGATCTGTTTGGACTTAAACTTCTGTTTTCTGATGGATGAAAGATAAGTTCATTTAACAGAACAGATGCGTTATGTCAAAATCATTAGTTGTGAAATATACCATGTTATGTAGCAACAATTATATTTACATAATAAGAGCATATCGTTACATTTTTGTTCAAAACTATATTTATGAAGAGACATTATGTACATTTAAAAGTAGCTGTCTGATAAACACCATATACAACAAACTAATGTAAAAAAATTCAGAAACACCTTGAGGACAAGATTCGGTCACTGAACTAGTTATTTCATATGAGAACACTTTATTATTCATTAGACTAAACATTTGAACCTAAATTGACTATTAAGGTAACATTTAACAGCTTTAAGAGATTAACATACACAATTATGACTGAAATGAAATTGATAATAACCTAATTGCAGCTATGTAGGTTTTTCAAAATTTATCAAAATGTCACCCTATTCTATGTTAATAAAAACATGATAAAAATTACATGAAACTAACCCTTGGTATTTGCTTTGCACGAATATAATTGAAAAAAGAGTAAAAAATGTCTGCATGGTAGTGGTAGTGTCCCCTACGAAACGTTTTTCTCCCATACTTGTTTCGTAGGTGACCGTTTCGTAGGGGACGTATTCACATGTTTTATTTTTTCCCCACAATCCCTTTATTGCAAAAGTAACAAGACTGATTGTATTCATCAAAGCATGTATTAAGCTGTAAACTGATATTTTTTTCATAATTTGAAAACCAGATACTGATGGAGATTTGACCCGTTTCGTAGTGGACATTTACAAAAATACGGTATCACTCTGATCCATTTGATGTGCTCAATTTTTTTTACCAACAATTTAATTGCCGTTATAAAAGCATCACTTCTTTTGTAAGACCCTAATGTTTATATCTCTTGCAAACAAAAATTACATTGATTTTATAAAACAGTTTATTAGCAAATGTTTATGACTTCGTTTCGTAGTGGACATTTTGTTAGGGACACACCTTCTGAAATTAAAAATCCTATGTTAAAAGCTGTTTATTATAATATGTTGGCTCTAAACATACTTTTGAATTATTAAAGAACTTATATTAAGTAAAAATAACATTTATTTCTACATTTTTTTGCGATATTTTAGAGTATGAATGTTGAACAGGCGTTATAGGGACATGCCTTTTTGGTTGTTTTGGACCATTCAGGAATCAATAAATTAGCAATCCCTTTAAAAAATTAACTGTTTCTTTGCTTAAAAATGTTAAATCTAATTCAATGTACTGACTGCACAAAAAATTACTTGCAAAGACCAAACACATTTTTTTTAAAGTGGCTAGGACAAAAAAATACGTTTTTATTGAAAAACGTCCTTATAAGGGAAAAAAAGGGTCTGTGGACCGGTATCGGGACCGTTCGCCCTAATAACATGTTCGCCCTGGGTATGTTCGCCCTGAGTTCGTTCGCCCTACTAAAAAAATATTAATACTCAGGACATTGAAGTTGAATATACTTATTCAGAATATTTCTATGGTATATATTCTTAAAATTTATGGAAACAGCGAAATATGTAAAAGTTTATGGCTTGTTTAGGATCATTATAATTGTTCAATGACTAGATAATTTGGATCACTGATTATTTTGATACTTGTCTTTTGATGGATTATTAATAAAAATCAAACGTTTTGTTTTGATAAAATATTCAGCTTGAAATTAATTAATAAAAACAATGATGTACAAACTGTAAATCATGAAACATGTTTGTTTACAATTAGTTCATTTAGTATTATACTCTGAGAGTAGTCATCAATAAATTTAAGAGAAATACATTGTATTCCAGTATTTAAGTAAATCAAAGGGAAAATGATGTAACAGTAAATTTGGTCCGGTTGTAAAATTTGTCCACCAGACTTCTTTTCCTAGTTAATTAAGTCCATGTCCATGATTTTACTAGGAATTAAAGTCCTAGGACAAATGTTCCTAGGACAATCAGTCCATAGCAAGTAAATTATGTCTGTAATTGTCTTGTTTTTCTAATAGTTTTATTATATCATAAAATATATTCAACATAGAAGAAATTCTGAAAAAAATGTTAGATAAGATTGGAAAATTTCCTTATTTGTTTCCAATAAAAATGAAGGACATTTCCTTTATAACCCAATTAAAACATGAATATTGAGTTTCCTTTGCTTATAACATTTTCCTTTTATAATAAAAGACATGGACATTTTTACCTAGGAATTCACTACTAATGACTTAGACATAATTTCCTAGGAAAATTAGTCTGGGGACATACATTTTATTTAAAAAATTGATACACAACTCTTTAACAATATTAAAACATACAGTATTACATTTAATCCTGTTACGAACTGTGACGCCCGTATATCATGTATATGGCATGGAAACCAGGCGTAAAAATCATACTTTATCCTGGCGGCATTGCAGTGTTTACAAAATGCATGTCCAGGCGTCAACCAGGCGTAAACCAGGCGTAAATTAGGCGCAACTAAGGCGTCAAATTAGGCGTAATATTTAAATGAGTATGCCTGGTTCACAAAAAATAGGCTTAATATGCAAATGAGTACACCTGGTCAATAAATAAACCAGGCGTAATATCCTTACATATTACTTAACACTTATTTTAATTCAGTGTATTAACCTAAGCTGTGTACTTTTGTGTATTTGATATTATTTCTTATTGTTTTAACAAAAAACTTGAAATATTAACCATTGAAGAAGCTAATATAGAAATAAATACATTTTATGCAGACAATGGCTCAAATAAGTGTAAGTTTAAATAAGAATTATGATTATTTGTTCTTAAAATAAAAGTAGCATTTTAACTAACATGACTAAGTTGTTTTTGAATATTTGTCTTTGGAACTAAAATATAAATGATAATACTGCAATTTAACTTAAAGTAAAATATTTTGATGTAATTATCCAAGGATAAAGGTTTTGGGATTTCAAAAATTCTGATATAACATAATATTTAATAACTTAGTTACAGGGGCGGACGCAGCCATTTTTAAAAGGGGGGGTCCTAACCCAGGACAAAAGGGGGGGGGGTCCAATTACATGTCCCCATTCAAATGCATTGATCGTCCAAACAAAAGGGAGGGTTCCAACTGTACGACCGTAAGGACTACAAATTTACGTTTCCTGCTCCCTTACGCTTAGATCTAGACACGTAACTACCACTTACGCCTTATTTCTTAAGTTTAATTGGAATTTTTCCAATAGTTTTAGCATAAGTAAATATAAACCTTTGAAGTTTGAAACCACAAAAAGGAAGGTTTTGATTGATTTGGGGGTTGATTATGGTCCCTTTGGTGTAGGAAAAAGAGGTATAAAAGGCCGGGCCCAAATAATGATTTTTCTAGTGTCCAGACTATAATTTGTAGAACAGTGTATAGAATTGCCTGAAGTTTCCACACCACAAAAGGATGGTTGGGGTTGGAATATTGGAGTTATGACTCAATCTGTTTATGAATTAGGGACAAACAAGGGTTTCCTGGTTAATGGACAATTACTTTAGCTAAAAATTTGTACTCTGTGCTTTTTTTTTGCTAGTTCTAGTATGAATTTTTATGCCCCGGCCACCTACAATAGTAGAGGGGCATTATGTTTTCTGGGTTGTGCGTCCTTCCGTCTGTACATTCGTCTGTTCGTTCATCTGTCCGTCCATTCTTCCCACTTCAGGTTAATGTTTTTGGTCAAGGTAGTTTTTGATGAAACTGAAGTCCAATCAACTTGAAACTTAGTACAAATGTTCCTTATGATATGATCTTTCTTATTTTAAAACAAAATTAGACTATTCACCCCATTTTCATGGTCCACTAAACATAGAAATTAAAAGTGTTAGTTTCAGGTTAAAGTTTTTGGTCAAGGTAGTTTTTGATGAAGCTGAAGTCCAATCAACTTGAAACTTAGTATAAATGTTCCTTATGATATGATCTTTCTTATTTTAAAACCAAATTAGACTTTTGACCCCATTTTCACGGTCCACTGAACATAGAAATTGAAAGTGTGAGTTTCAGGTTAAAGTTTTTTGGTCAAGGTAGTTTTTGATGAAGTTAAAGTCCAATCAACTTGAAACTTAGTACACATGTTTCCTATTGGTTCGATCTAATTAAAACACGATCTCTCATCGCTCCCGTTTTCTGATATGTCGCGTGGGAGATCTAACGAAACCCGCTTTGAGGTCACATGTGAGTGACCTTGTAGGTGTGTCTTTTTCGACCAATGAAATTGAGTCTTCCACGATCTTGAAAGTTTATCGTAAGGTAAAGGGATGTAACTCATTTTATATAAGAAAAAAAAAGTTGATTGTGTTGTTTCATATTAATTAAAATTTATTTACCTAATTTATAATTTCAGCATTTCCAGAATATAGAACATGTAGTGTCTGATAAAAAAAAAAACACCAAAAGATTGCTACGATAAAACTGTTGAGTAACTATTTGTAATACAGAATGCATCAAGATGGTGGTAAATTGCTACATATATAATATTGATACTATGACAGATGAGAAAAGAAACTGAAGACATAACCAAGTGTTGAACAGCAAAGGTATGATTATAACTGTTACTGATGTTTGAAGAAGTGTGTCATTATAGCATCTACATATATTTCAATCATACATGGTCCAGTACTTCAGACTAGTTAAAAAGAATTAAATGGCTACTTAACTTAATATTTTTACAAAATGAATACTAAGCTACAAATCAATAGTTTCCCTCTTAAACATACAGCATGGAGCTGCATTTTTGCATTCTAAACAGTGTCATATATTTTGACATCCGTTTTTACAGCTTATTAACTTCCTGTTAAAAAAATGAGGGGCGAAAGCTACCAGAGCCTGTGCCAGTGAGTCGGAACAGTCAAACTCATAAATCGAAAATAAACTGACAACGCCATGGCTAAAAATGAAAAAGACAAACAGACAATTAATAGTACACATTAGAAACAACATTAAAAACTAAAAATTGAGCAACACAAACCTCACCAAAATCTGGGGGTGATCTCAGGTTCTCCAGAAGGGTACGCAGATACTGCTCCACATGTGGCACCCTTCGTGTTGCACATATTATTACAAACCTGGTAAATAGGGTAAATAGTCTATTTCGGTAGGTCACATTCATGAAAAGGCAAGAGGATAGTTACTTAGGTACGAAGTAAGAAACAATTCGATATCATCTGTGAAATGGTTTATCCATAACGGTCAACCAACTTGTGATGATTGGGTAAACTATCATATTCAGGGGTGAATCCAGACATTTCTAAAGGGGGTTCCAACTATATGTATCCATTCTAAATTCAAGTGCATTGATCGTCCCAAAAAAAAGGGAGGTTCCAACCACCGGAACCCTCCCCTTGGATCCACCACTGATATTTGAGAAATAGCCACAGTACATTTTGTTGATATCAAATTAAAGTTGAGAAGCTACGGTAATCTATATATGTTTATCTACTTTTCATTGTATACTGTCACCTTGATTTGTAAATAAATAAAAATATATTGTGGTATAATTCATAGGCAGATCTAGGAGGGCCCTGAGGGGCCCGTGCCCCCCCTTTCGTGGGAAAAATTTGGTTGCTTATATAGGGAATCACTAAAGCATAACTTGAGTGGGCCCTCCTTAGGTCAGTCAGAGGGCCCCCCTTATGAAAAGTTCTGGATCCGCCACTGTAAATTCTTCAGATGGAAACATGCAACAGAAAGTTCAATCATGACCATAAAGCAGGCAAGACATTTCAGTATGTACAATTTTGTAAAAATATGTGAAACTATGTCAAAGCATATATTTTGTTTTGATTTTCAGATTAAGATATAAGGAGTAGATATTTTCCTGAAGATCTAATTAATGTCTCGAAGATAATGTGATGGGAACAGAAGCTATCATAATGATTCTTTAAAGAAAAGATACAGAAACACAAGCTCCTGTAGACACTTATGAAAAAGAAGATGTTTTGCAATGAATATGTGTGAATGTGATAAATTATGACAAATCAACATGGTCAATTAACAACAATATGTTCTACAAATTTCCTAGATTTATAAGTTTCATAACATTTAGTTGAGGCAAACTAAAATTAGATAACGGAAAAGAAAAAAATCGCAATTTTTTCTATTTGTAAAGGGGCATAACTCTAAAATGGTAAAAGTGACGCCACCAAAATTTGATCTTGATTGGTGTTTTGTGGTAATTCGCATTGAGCATCAATTTCATATATTTGGTTGAGGCAAATTTAAGGTAGAGAACGGAAACCATTCTGGGATGTACAGACGTATGTTATGTACAGATGGACAAGGGTAAAACTTGATGCCCACTCTGCTAGGGCAGGGGCATAAAAAACTATAATAAGAAGGACTGACAAATCAAAAAACTAGGTTGTGCTGAGGTAGCACATGAAATCTGTTTAAATTATTGAGACATGATTTTGTACTTTTTATCACTTCTTTTTTAGCTCACCTGACCTGAAAGGTCAAGTGAGCTTTTCTCATCACTTGGCGTCCGGCGTCTGTCGTCCGTAAACTTTTACAAAAATCTTCTCTGAAACTACTCGGCGAAATTTAACCACAATCATCCTTGGGGTATTTAGTTTAAAAAATGTATCCGATGACCTGGCCATCCAACCAAGATGGCCCCCATGGCTAAAAATAGAACACAGGGGTAAAATGTATATTTCGGCTTATATCTTTAAAATAAAAGCATTTAGAGCAAATCTGATTGGGGTAAAATTGTTGATCAGGTCAAAATCTATCTGCCCTGAAATTTTCAGACAAATTGGACAACCTGTTGTTGGGTTGCTGCTCCTAAATTGGAAATTTTAAATAAATTTTGCTGCTTTTGGTTATTATTTTGAATACTATTACAGATATGATTAACTGTAAACAGCAATAATGTTCAGCAAAGTAAGACCTATAAATAAGTCATTACCAAAATTGTCAGTCAACCCCTTAAGGAGTTATTGCCCTTTATAGTCAATTTTTAACAACTTCTCGTCATTTTTTTGTAACTTGTACAAAAATCTCTGAAACTACTGAGCCAAATTTAACTAAACTTGGCTACAATCATCATTGTGGTATATAGTTTGAAAAATGTGTCCGATGACCCTGCCTACCAAACAAAATGGCCGACATGGCCAAAATTAGAACATAGTGGTAAAATGCAGTTTTTGCTTTATATTTTTAAAACTAAGACATTGAGGGCAAATCTTTCAAGACTTAAATGTCCATCAGAATAAGATCTATCCCCTCACAAATTTGCAGATGAATCGGACAACCCGTCGTTGGGTTGCTGCGCTAAAATTGGTAATTTTAAAGAAATTTTGCAGTTTTTGGTTATAATAGATAGAGATAAACTGTAAACAGGAATAATGTTCAGCAAAGAAAGATCTACAAATAAGTCAACATTACCAAAATTGTCAGAGGACCCCTTAAGGAGTTATTGCCTTTTATAGACAATATTGAACAACTTTTCGTCATTTTTGTAACTTGTACAAAAATCGTCTTTTCTAAAACTATGGGCCAAATTTAACCAAACTTGGCCACAATCATTACTAGGGTATCTATTTAAAAAAAAAGTGACTAATGACCCCGCCTACCAACCAATATGGCCGACATCAGTAAATACAGTAATAGGTGAGCGACACAGGCTTTTGAGAGCCTCTAGTTTTGTTTGTTAAAAAGATGTCAAAATAGAAGTGAAGTAATGTGAATTATTTCTTTTTTTGAACTGACTACATCATGCTGGTCTGGTGATGAGCTTGTAGGTTGAAGCCTTTATTGTTTTTTTGCTGTAGTTTGTAATAACTGTTGATCAATATTTTTAAGGCGACTTACATTGTATTTCTAGCTAATCCATAAATATGTATAAAGGACTTTATCGATAAAATTTTATGAAATTTTCCTTTGATTTTGCTGATTGATTATTTCCTTTCTCTGCGGAGTCGAGTGATATGAAAAGTTGTTAAAAGAAAATATGTGTTGCATGCCTATTGCTTTGAAAGGTGTTTTTGATTTGTGATATAAATTGTAGTTGTTTTCCTTTTAGACAGCAGCCATCCTTTGTTAAAAATGTATCATGTTTATAGAAAAAGGTTCAAAGGAAATGACACTGAAATAAATGTTGTTATTAAATACTCAGTTTTAGTCATTTTTATTTTGATATTAAAACATATAGTGTAAGATAAAAACTAGTTATACATTTAAAAAATTGGTAACCCTCATGTCCCCTTGCATTAGAAGTTGCATAATTTAGCATTTATAGATGAAATATAATTGTGAGTAAAGTTCAACATGTGACATAGTCTGACTGGATATGACAGAACATCAAAAGAAATGACGAAAAATGACGAAAAAAACATTAGACACAAAAACATCTTATATAATGCTGGATTACACAAAAGTCTTTTCTTTTAAATCATCTGCTCTTCTCTGGTGTTTAAAATGTACATGTACAATATATACAAAAAGTTAGCTGCTATTGAGACAAAGGCAAAAATCATAGTGCAACAAAACATGTTGATTACAGACATAATAACAATAGACTAAAATAACACTTACCATTACTAAATGATTAGGAACTTTCAGGTACTAATTACAGCTACTGTCCAGGTTATGTTAAACAAATTTTCACTTCCAACTAATCTGTTCAGTGAAGAGTTTTTTACCATTGAAATGAAATGTGAACACTTTCCAATCTTTTGGCAGACGTGAATATTCTCATGTGGCATTTATACCTATATCTGGAGATGATGATACACAGTGATAATTAACCCTTTTTTTCTTCTTTTTATTAAGTTTTGAAGAAAAAAAATGGAATTTAAACTTTTTTTGTTAATTTTGTAAATTTTTCTTTTTTTTTTCCATTTTTTTTTAAGTATAAATTTCAAAGAAAAACAAAATTTAAATATTTAAATTTTTTTTTAAATTTTTGAAAAATTCGAATTTTTTGTAATATTTTGCATTTATAAATTTTTTAACTTTAAAAAAGTTAACTTTAGTTGCCTTCGTCCATGCATGCATGGACTAAGTCTGTTATGTTAGTCCATGCAAGCATGGAATAAGTTAGCGTTAATTGCCTTCGTCCATGCATGCATGGACTAAGTCTGTTGTGTTAGTTCATGCAAACATGGACTAAGTCTGTTGTGTTAGTCCATGCAAGCATGGACTAAGTTAACGTTAGTTGCCTTCGTCCATGCATGCATGGACTAAGTCTGTTGTGTTAGTCCATGCAAGCATGGACTAAGTAACGTTAGTTACCTTCGTCCATGCATGCATGGACTAAGTTTAGTTCCTTAGTTTTCATGTTTACATATCATGAAAAGATTTAGTCATTTTTTAAGGTCAGCTATAATGCACGATATGTCTTTAAATCATAATTAATAGGTTGAAATTGAAAAAATCAGGAAAAAAAGGTAATTACATCAAATTAAAAAAATAATTGAACTAACACCATGAAATTAAGAGGTAAGAAGAAATGGAGGTTTTCTAAACTTGATGTAAATTTCCAGTTTTATTTAATACCTTGTTTAATGTAGAAATCTTATATATCCCATTGTGTAAATTATTTTTAATTCATGTATTGTTGCTATTAAACTGTTTTAATGTAATAAAATAAACTGAAATAATATCAACAAATTGAAGACTAAAAGCATAATAACGTGAAATAAGATGAAACAAAAATATGAGTCTTGTGTGTATTAAGTTTAACGACCGTTATTAAACAAAAAATACTGCAATGTTATGGTAACAGTACTCAGTACGAAAGATACCAAAGGGACAGTCAAACTCATAAATCTAAAACAAACTGACAACGCCATGGTTAAAAATGAAAAAGACAAACAGAAAAACAATAGTACACATGACACAACATAGAAAACTAAAGAATAAACAAAACGAACCCCACCAAAAACTAGGGGTGATCTCAGGTGCTCCGGAAGGGTAAGCAGATCCTGCTCCACATGTGGCACCCGTCGTGTTGCTTATGTGATTACAAATTCGGTAAATAGTCCAATTCGGTAGGTCACATTCATGAAAGGGAAGGGGATTGTAGTTACGACGTAAGGAACATATCCGATATCATTTGTGAAACGGTTATTCCATAACGGCCAACCAACTCGTGATGGCGTCCGTAAAATTTACGAAGGGATCATTTCAACTTCACCATTTGGAACTCTTGGTTTAATAGCTTCCTTGTGAGCAGTAACCCTCTATCAAGACAATCATGATAGGAAATGCAAGCACGGGAATATCGTATCAATTGGGAGATATATAACCCGTATGCAGGTGCTGCTGGAATGTTGCTACTTAGAAATAGAAAGTTCACAATTGGAAAGCTGAAATCATCTCTTTTGTCGTAAAGTTTTGTTTTCAACCGACCCTCATTGTCAATTTCTACATGTAAGTCAAGATATGAAGCCGACTTAACTGTATCTGTAGTATTCTTTATCTCCAATTCGATGGGATAGATGCGTTTCACATAGTCACCAAATTTTGAATTGTTTAGTGAAAGAACGTCATCTATATAGCGGAAAGTAGAGTTAAAGGATATTGCTAACTTCTTATCTTTCTTCCTAAGAAGTTCCTGCATGAAGTCAGCCTCATAATAATAAAGAAACAAGTCGGCAAGTAGAGGGGCACAGTTTGTTCCCATTGGGATGTCGATAGTCTGTTGAAAAACACGTCCTCCGAACGTTACAAATATGTTGTCAATCAAGAAATCAAGCATCTTGATAATATCGCTTTCAGAGAATTTTTTGTTTGAATCAGAGTGATTCTTTACAAAGTATGATTTATCCCTCCCTAAGACAAGATACTTGTATCTACGTTTGCCATTCTTTTTTATGAAGCAAAGTCATACCAACTCTTTCAATTTGTCTTTTAGTTTGGAATGTGGAATACTTGTGTAAAGAGTAGAAAAGTCAAATGTTTTAATACTGTTACAAGATGAAAGAGAGTTAGATTGTATGTACTCTAAAAGATCTTTGGAATTTTTAAGTATCCACATCTGATTCACGCCACTTCTAGAATAGGCAGCTTCACAATAACTTTGAAGCCCGTCTTTGATTGCTGATAAAATAGATGTTAGTAATTTAGAAAGAGGTTTCGTGGAGCACTTGGAAGACCCAGCAATATACCGTTGTTTGTAAGGACACTTATGTAGTTTAGGTATCCAATACAGTGATGGAAGATCCAGTTCTTCATCTTTGGTTAAAATACCAAAGGAACAAAGAACAGACCTATGATTATCCAGGATTTCCTTTTTGGTAAGTGTCGTGAGGGTATATGTTGAGTTTCCAAGTGAATTGTCTATACCTAATTCGTTTATCAAGCAATTAATGTAGTGACTTTTACAGACAAAAACGATGTTATTTGGGGCTTTGTCTGCGGGGACAACAACATATTTATCATGGAGGTCGGATAAGTGTTTAGCAACATTTTGGTCTTTAAAGATTGTCGTAGCATGGGCATTGATGGACCCATTCAGTATCTTGATTCTGATTTGTATTAACGACCTCACTGCCTTAATCCATTCGGATAGATTGTCTACGTCTTCCTTTTCACGATTAGCCCATTGCCTATAATCCTCGACTGAGTCCATCAAAATTTTAAAGTTGTATTTCCATTTGATGGATTTAGGCTCACGATATTTCGGACCTTTCGATAACACATTTCGTAGAGAAGTGTTATTAACAATGTTAAGGTCACCGGTAATAACGTGGCCAGCAGGATTATATATGAATTGGGAACTAGCACAAGTGCAATCAGGAGGTTTAGACTTGAAGTCGTCAATATCGAGATTCTGCAAAACGCGTTTGTAATTGAAAATTTTAGTTGCAATAGGTTTGGATATAGGTATTAGAAATTATTGGTACATACTGGTCTTTGAAATAAGGAGGTACTTTCGATTGAACTAATTTATGATGAAGGATATTGCTTGGGTTGACGCCATCGAGACCTTTGTTGGCAAAGGAAAAATTTAGAAAAGATCTTTTCTCTTTTTCATCTTTTCCAATGCGAACTGGCTTGAAAAGTCTGTGACTTGCAATATCCGAAATTATAGCTTGAATTTTGTATTGGTTTGAATGAGGGTTTGTAAAAGTGGATTCCAAACATAAATTGAACAGAGAATGAAGTTTTGAAAGGGGTAACGAATAAAGTTTCGTGCGAATGTGTATGAATAACAGCAAGTCATTAATAGAGACATCATGCAGAGAAGGTGATGTATAATGACGATGACCATGACTGCGTCTACGTCGAGCAGTCGAGTTGAAAATATTCATCACATTCACCGAGTTACACGAAGGACTAGATAGAATACCTGAACCATCAATTTTGTCATTGCAGCCATACAGTGTTGCAGTTCCCAATTGTCTAATCCAGTATTCTTCTTTTTGTCTACGGAGGGTCGTTGAAAGATTAGGATTGTTAGAGCTATGGTATATCTTTTCGATAATGCGAACTGTCATAGAAACGATGGAATGATCGGACTGATTGGAATGCTGGTATAGAATGACGTTAGCATTGAGGTTAATGTCTGATCCATGACCGCACATACGTTTGTTTAGCCTTCTTTTCGTTTCACCGACGTATACCAATCCGCAAAGGTTGCACTCTAATCCGTAGACGACATTTATCGATTTACAATTCAGATCATCGTAACTTATGGTAAAATATGACTTCTTGGTCAAATTGCTAGTGAATTCAGTATCTGTAATTAAAATAGCACATGTTTTGCAGCCTTTGGTCTCACATTTTTAAATGCGACAGTGTTGTACTGTGTCATCAAAAACCAAAATGTATTTAAGGAGAACTGAACATGGCTGTATATGCGTAATATTGCTATTGTCACTAGGACGATGATCTGAATGAGTCGTGTTTGAGATATTTGTCATGTCTGGTGATGAGGGGACACCTGCCATATAAGACGACACCGTGTCCATGGTGACGTCTGTTTCGGACCTTTTTATACTGGGCGACGTCCGAGCCAGTTTCCTGTTTGATCTTCGTAAGTTCATGCAATTGTAGTTTTGCTACTGGGCGGATGATGTCCTCGGGGACAAAATGTCCACCAGCAGAGACATCAAACCAGTGGTAATAAAAGAGGGACGAAAGATACCAAAGGGACAGTCAAGCTCATAAATCTAAAACAAACTGTCAACGCCATGGCTAAAAATGAAAAAGACAAACAGAAAAACAATAGTACACATGACACAACATAGAAAACCAAAGAATAAACAACACGAACCCCACCAAAAACTAAGGGTGATCTCAGGTGCTCCGGAAGGGTAAGCAGATCCTGCTCCACATGTGGCACCCAACTAAAAAGTGAAAAAAAAAAATTACAACTTAATCAAATGAGGTTTGTTTTGTATATTGTTTGTTATATTGTCCTTTGTTTATGTGCGCATTGTTTATGGTTAATTTTCTTGAAAAGCCTGGACGTGTTACAACTCATACGCCAAAGAAACCGAACGGTGTATTCCATTTAAAAAAAAAACGAGATACGAGAAGCCACATTAACAAACAACAACCACTTAACAAAAAAGTTATTGACAGATGCAAAGAAAAGCAGCGATCTCCAACGTTTGAACAAGCGCAAACTTTCGCACTAATCTGAAATATAAGTGTTACTTTACAACACGGAAAGTTGTTAAAGAGACATGATTACTCTGTTGCAAAACGTTACATTGGATATCAGGTATATCTAATTAAAAAAGTACGTATCAAATGTTTTCATGTATCCTTTGTGAAAGGGTTAACCAATGGAAACCTCATTTTTATGGAATTCATTCAGACAATTTGCACTTAGTCAAACACGATGACCAATTTACAATTGTTACAAGGACCTAGTATTGTAAAGTTATTGCGGACACTCTAGTATTGTAATGATTTTCAACAATAATAACAATGTCGATTGAAAACTTCCTTTATTGAAAAGAAGGAAACGGAAACAGTGATATTAGATTCTAAGTTAAAATTTATTATGATAGAAAACAATAATAATATAAAGTCTATTTCATAGATTTTTTTTGGTTCTGTTTCTATCAAAACAAAAATTCAGCAATAGTTATTATATGAGTGCCAATGAGACAACTCTCAATTCAAGTAACAATTTATAAAAGTTAACCATTATAAGTCCACTAACAGCATTTCATATGTAATATTTACATGAAGGTTGATCATACTTGATTTAATTGACCGCAAAATGAGAAAAAACATTTAATCGTATGATATATTGTACAAAATGTCTTTGTAAAACTCAAAACACAATTAAATAATGTGTATTCCATCTTGTCTCCGTATATATCATACTGAATGACTGTGATTCAAAAATTTATTTATATGTCAACAAAGAAAACAGACAGATAAGTGAGAAATACCCACAGAGATAATTGATATAATTATGCTCTAATCATAAAATTAATGTTATAAAAATATCAATAACCGTCGACTCATAGAGCTCTCATTTTGTGTAAAATATACATTCGTCTTTAGAAACATAAATATATTATGCTATTGGATTTAATTTTATAAAACAAAACAATATAGGCGATTTCGATTATGCGACAACCAACTTTGCAATTTGAAACTATAATATTTTCAATTTTATGTCTAACAATCCATGAACGGAATAAAATGTTATCAATTATCATGGCAGTACATGCATATTAATAAAAGAAATATTGTCACTTTTTACTGTTTTTGACATAAATATAAATAATGGTCGAGTTTTCTATTTGTGTAAACATATTGACTATTTGATATTTAAGATTTATCCCTTGAGAAATAAAACAATCAAGCATTTTCACTTGGTTCTATCGTTGTCGATGTTGGTTCGATCATTGTCTACGTTGCCGATGTCAAGTATTTGCACAGTTTCAAAATATTTTTCTTTTTTTATATTAAACGATTGAATCGTATTATATTTTAAATTTGAGAAAACATCCTATGATATATAAACGGTTATTAGCATTTTCATTTTGCATGTTTTGGTCCTGCTAGTGTCCAATCATGAGTGTAACCCATAATGCAGTAGTAAACGTGCTTTGACTATTCACGAGAAAATGAAGACGCACCTTGTTTATGTTGTTGCAGAAGTAAACACGCGTTTACTATACACAACATTATACGCTCCTTGTTAACGTGGAGATGCACTGGAAAGTAAACGCCCGTTTACCTTTTATGTCTACTCAACTTTAGAGTAAACGTATGTAATCGCGACATTCACACGAGGTGCACTCGAGTTACCGCCTCGTTAACTTTTGTTGTGCGTCAGCATGTAATACTTGGTCTGCGTTCAACTTTAAATTGACCCTGTAAAACGTAATCTCGATTTGTAAATAATCATATAGTTATTTTAAATCATATGACGTTCAGCTGATTCAAAACTATTAAATAATTCCGAAGTCAAAATCTATTTTTTCAAAAAAAACATTTACATATTCGGGTTTTCCAATGTTTTTCATTAATACCTATTTACAATTGTATAGTGTGTATATCTCATTAGTTTAAACATATTTTTTTTTCAAAACAAATGGATTAGACACACGTTCTTCAACTTAGTTCCGTCTTCTCCATAATATACATGAATATATACAATATTTATATAGCACTTTACATAAATTTGTAAGTTTCTTATTAGCATGAAGGCATGACAAATAATTAAATAAATAATTACTATTGTTAGTTAAAAAATTATAGACATGAAAACAATAAAAACCGTTCAAATGGCTCAATGGATATCAAACGTTCTAATTTTGACTGATCAAACACACCCAAACGAACGGGACAATGGTAAAATACCTACTGATATAAATGTGTTTTTCAATGACATTCTGTTAACCTGTATAACTTGTAAATAGTAACGTGAAATGTGTATTATTGTGATACGGATATTAAAAGATTATGACGTTAAAAATACGGATAAAAAGATGACAGAAACATAGATTTAAGTGTCCTTTTTGTATTAACTTAATAATTGAAATCCATTGAGGCGAAACATTATGTTTACAAATATGAACAACTAATCGATCATTCGAACAATGCAAGACAATAGCAATCAAAACCAAGGAGTAAACCAAAGGACATTTATATCAACAATCATTAATAATAATTAAGAAAAAACACGAATTCCACTAAAAACCGAGAGTAAAATCCTGCCATTGCAACGTCTGTCCTGTAGTATATAAAACAATAACCAGCAAGGTTGTTATCAAAGTTAGAAACGGTGTGTTTCTTTTATATATTAATGTACTGCAGAAAATATTACAAAATTGGCATGTGTATCTAAGTTATCATTACCAAACAATAACACATCAATTGTAACAGGAATGTCTAAGTGGGTCAGTTCAGTAAGCCTATCATTACTTGTCAGTTCAAAGTTAACACAATATCATAAATAGTGTTTAACACTTTCACTAGTGTAACCACATGCACAATATGCATCCTGTACTAAATTGGCTTTGTATAAATCCGCGCTACACATATTGCGAAGCCTTGCATGTAATACAGATAATAGTCTATCTTCATAAAAATAGTATCTAGGAGGTTTTACATTATGAAAATCAGTTGTTGTACAGTACTTGCAACCTTAGGCGTTACTGTTTGACATGACGTTGACTGATCGATGAGTGATTGGTGATCAGTGACCCATATGATCCGTCAGATAAGTCAAATAACATATATGAGAGTTACCGTGACAATGGTCAGCGATCGATCAGTAAATTAAATTCATGCACGGATCGGACGGATACGTATATATTTAAAATTCTTATGTAAACCGAACTCGACAGTGTTTACATTCGATGAACGCGGACCTCTACGAAGACACCTTAATTTACACGTTAATTGGAAATAAAATTAGTTGTAATACAAAAGTGAAAATAGTACAACAGTATAACATGCTTATATCGTTAAATAGTTTGTGTTGATTAAAAGTTTCTTATTAAATATTGGTAACATCAGAGACATATAATACATAATTGTATCATATATCACTGTTAACATAATATTTTTCCTACGAAAATAATAATTATTGACCGCCATTGGATTTTTGAACTTTTTATAGTTAAGAATAGGTTGTTTTTTTCATAAAATTAAACTGTTAGAAAATTTCAAAGAAATTTTGTATGCATTGTTTAAGATAACCAAGAGTATTCTTAACTTTTATTAAAAATGATATAATTTTATTTGAAATCATTTATCATGAGACAAGTCTTCTAATAAGAATTGAGATATAATATATTAAAATACTAAAACTTTTATTTTGTGGTATAGGAATGCAGTTATTGCTTTTTTCTGATACAAATTATTAACTGCCATATGATTTCAGTACATTTTGTACATCAGGTTGGGCTGTTCTTTATAAAATATGTTTACTTTAAGGAAAAATGTACTTAATTTTTGTACGCGGCGGAAAATATTTCTTCATTTTACTGAATATAATTGACTGCGATTGGATTGTTGTACGTTTAATAGTTTAGAATAGTTTTTTCAACGAATTAAAAGAATTTCAGAAAAATCATACCAAAATTTTGTTTGCATAATTTAAAATTACCAAAAATATTCTTGATCTTATCAAAATTATACTATTTTACGTTCGGAGGACGTGTTTTTCAACAGACTGTCGGCATTCCAATGGGAACAAACTGTGCCCCTCCACTTGCCGACTTGTTTCTTTATTATTATGAAGCTGACTTCATGCAGGAACTTCTTAGGAAGAAAGATAAGAAGTTAGCACTATCCTTTAACTCTACGTTTCGCTATATAGATGATGTTCTTTCACTAAATAATTCAAAATTTGGTGACTATGTGGAACGCATCTATCCAATCGAGCTAGAGATAAAGGATACTACAGATACAGTAAAGTCGGCTTCATATCTTGACTTACATCTAGAAATTGACAATGAGGGTCGGTTGAAAACAAAACTTTACGACAAAAGAGATGATTTCAGCTTTCCAATTGTGAACTTTCCATTTCTAAGTAGCAACATTCCAGCAGCACCTGCATACGGGGTATATATCACCCAATTGATACGATATTCCCGTGCTTGCATTTCCTATCAGGATTTTCTTGATAGAGGGTTGCTGCTCACAAGGAAGCTATTAAACCAAGAGTTTCAAATGGTGAAGTTGAAATCATCCCTTCGTAAATTTTACGGACGCCATCACGAATTGGTTGACCGTTATGGAATAACCGTATCACAAATGATATCAGATATGTTCCTTACGTCGTAACTACAATCCCCTTCCCTTTCCTGAATGTGACCTACCGAATTAGACCATTTACCGGATTTGTTATCACATAAGCAACACGACAGGTGCCGCATGTGGAGCAGGATCTGCTTACCCTTCCGGAGCACCTGAGATCACCCCTAGTTTTTGGTGGGGTTCGTGTTGTTTATTCTTTAGTTTTCTATGTTGTGTCATGTGTACTATTGTTTTTCTGTTTGTCTTTTTCATTTTTAGCCATGGCGTTGTCAGTTTGTTTTAGATTTATGAGTTTGACTGTCCCTTTGGTATCTTTCGTCCCTCTTTTATTTGAAATCAGTTATTTTTAACATCTCATTACAAGTTTTTTAATGAGAATTCTGATATAATAAGAATTAAAATACTTAAACTTTTTGTTTTGTGGAATAAGAATGCAGTTCTTGCCTTATTTTGATACTAATTATTAACCGCCATATGATTTTAGTACTTTTTGTTCATTAGGATTGGTTGTTTCTCATAAAATATATTTACTTAAAGGAAAAAGATACTAAATTTTCGTATGCGTTACCTAAAATGCAAATACTTCTTCATTTTACTGAAGATTATTGACTCCCATTGGATTTTTGTACTTTTAGCAGTTTGGAATAGGGTTTTTTCATAGAATTAAAAGAATGTCAGAAAAATCATACTAAATTTTTCTTCGCATTATTTAAAATTACCAAAACATTTCTTGACTTATTGAAATTATACTATTTCATTTGAAATCAGTTATTTTTAACATTTCAACACAAGTTTTTTAATTAGAATTGAGATATAAGAATAAAAATACTTAAACTGTCATTTTTGTTGAATAAGAATGCAGTTCTTGCTTTATTTTGATACAAAGTATTGACCGCCATATGATTTCAGTACTTTTTGTTCATCAGGATTGTTTGTTTTTCATAATAAAGGTTTACCTTAAGGAAAAGATACTAAATTTTTGTACGCGTTGCCTAAAATTCAAATATTTCTTCTCATATTGGATTAACTTCAATTGCAATCAGTTGTTATAAATGCTTTTTTATGACAAATTATGTATAACCTATAAATATTTGAAGGATAACAATGTGTTTACTTTTGATCTCGTTGAACCAGAATGCAAACATTTCTTCATTTGAATAAAAATTATTAACCACCATTTGTTTTTTGTTCTTTATATAGTTTAGAATAGGTGTTTTATTTTTACAAAATTAAAAGAATGTCAGAGAAATCATACTAAAATTGTATTCGTATTGTTTAAAATAACCAAAATTATTCTTCTTTTTATCAAAAATGATAGAATTTTATTTGAAATCAGTTATTTCTAACATCTTGAGACAAGTCTTCTAATTAGAATTGAGATATAATGAGAATTAAAATACTTAAAAAAAAAATTTGTGGTAAAGGAATGCAGTTATTGCTTTATTCTGATACAAATTATTAACTGCCATATGATTTCAGTCCTTTTTGGATTTTTGTACTTTTTATAGTTTTGAATATTTTTTTTCATAGAATTAAAAGAATGTCAGTAAAATAATACTAAAATCTTGTTCACATTGTTGAAAATGACCAAAACTATTCATGATTTATTAAAAATTATACAATTTATTTTACATCAGTTATTTCTAACATCTCAAGACAAGTCTTTTAATTCGAACTGAGTTATAATAAGAATTAAAATATTTTAACTTTTTTTTTTGTGAAATAAGATTGCAGTTCTTGACTTATTTTGAAAAAAAATCATTAACCGCCACATTATTTCAGTACTTTTTGTTTATCAGGAATTGTTGGTCTTCATAAATTATGTTTACTGTGAGGAAAAAGTAATTAAATTTGTGTACCCGTTGCAAATATTTCTTCTCATATTGGAAAATATTTTTACTTCAATTTCAATCAGTTGTTATAAATGAATTTCATATGTTTTTTTGTAGAAAAAATTCAAGAATTAATCTGCTCAAAGTTTTGTTTGTGTTGAACAAACATGCAATTATTTCTTTATTTTCTAGATCCATACACTTTAAAAGTTGTTTTTTTTTAATTTATTTAAGCACTGGCTATGAAACATGTAAAACAAAATTCATGGACTACTAGTCATCAGTTAAATAGTATGCACTTCTGTAATGACATTATTTTTAACATACTTTACTTACATTATCCGTCTATAGTTTAAGTAATTACTAGGAACTTAGGGTATCAACCTTGTAAAAGCTTTAGACATATTTTATTATTATTTAAGGTACCTTTTCACTTGCTACGATAATTAAATATCTTGGCCATTCAAATATGTTGGCTTAAAATGTACCTGGTGAATGCAAATACTGAGAAACGATTCGGGTTTAATTTTACAATGTCCGTACTTATCATGCGTAGTGATTTGTTTAGCTATTTTGGTAATCTTTTATACTTAAAAAATGTTGTAAGAAAAAAACAAACGAAAAAGAAACGAAAAACTATACAATTTCAAATATCAAAAAAGTTATCGTATGCACTGTTGTTCTGGTAAAATATAATAAGTTTCACAATTAACTTTTTCTATGTTATATCGATAAAACAACGAATGCAGAAACTGTAACAAAATATCAAGTTCTTACATTATTTTGTTAATCATTTGGTTAAAGCATCTGTAAGTGTCAAGAACATAAACACATATGTATTTTTACTGCCTGTAAACTAAACTAAATTTGAGGATCTATAACAATACTCTACGTGGTAGTGGCGTGCTTATTAAAACTGAAGATGGATGTAAATCGGTTCTTTTGTCGAGCCGTTATCAAGTCTTTGATCTTCATTTGTATTGTGTCTTGTAGATGAGATGCTTTCTCTAATAATCCCGATGTACGGGTGATATTCCGGACAATCCTGTAAAACCACCTGGTACGGGTTTTCATATCCATCTCCATCATTGCCTACCATAACGGTATTTGATGTTTCACTATCTGAGTCATGACTAGTTTGACTATGTTGACCATTAGGTGTTTCTGTACTCTCGTTTAGATTACTGAAATATAGGATACTTTCTATCCTTTGTATGGCAGACGAGGACACATTTGTATTAGACATACTTGTGTCATCCGAGGAAATAGATACGCTTCGTCCTTGTACTGATGTTATCTCACGTTGTTCTAAACCATCATCAGGATACTCTGTATCTAGTTCTGCAGGATAATCATTAAGTGAATGCAGATTAGAATCAGTTGAAATGTCCATTGCTTGTAGGAGTTCAGGAAGGTTCTGGCCTTGATTGTCGTTGGTGTTGCTTATAGTACGGTACGAAGTTGGGTCAATTTCATCATACGTATGATAAGTGTGATCGTCATGCACATTTTGATGCCGTTGACCAGGAGTCCTAATATTTTTTTACACATATACAGACGTGAACAATAACCACATACACGAATAGAACCGTAGCAATACTGCAAAGTATCACGACATATCTTTTGTTACTTCTGCTTAACGGAAGATTCTCTGAAATAGTTATATTTTAAAATAAATATGTTAAACCTATCTGTTCAATTTATCCAGATGTTAAAGTAATTTGTCAGAAATAGAAATTCTGTGCATGTTATTTCATTTTAATAGTATACGAAAATATATGAACATATATATATATATATATATATATATATATAACAAGTCAAAAAGGGTACAACATCACCATTAAATAACTATAAAATATACAAATATTAGATATTTCGGATAACAGATATCCTTCTTCGGTAATTGCACAATGACAAATGAATCATGTCAATTCAAATTGAGCCTCTATCAAAATCTTGATTTATACAATTTAAGCGAACGCTGGAACAATTTTAAAATTTCCAAACACACCGCAAAGACTACAGAAATATGCCAAAAATTAAAATAGTTATTTACGATGTGAAATGGCACAACTCTAGATTTCCAAAGGTTGTGACAGTTGAGATGTTATTACTGCATTGAGGGCAGTCCTCAAACAAAAAAATCAAAAATGTCCTAACCGATCCAGGATGGTATAAATTAGACAACGGTAGGGCAATTACAACAGAAACTACATATTTAAGCCTCCCAAATGAATATCAGTCTAATAATGATTGAAAAAATAAGTATTGTATAATGAGGTAAAATAATTGAACGTGGCAACGTACTTATACATCATCCCGAATCAATGAAAACCTGTAATTTAAACTGTTATTTAAAAAATAATTTCGAACTGTAAAGCCAGTACTAAATCCGGCGTTGTTTGAAACAGGTAGTCACAGGAAAATGAGGGACTCGTTCTATGTTTTTTCATTTATACCCTATGTCTTGGTTCCGTTTCATTGATGATGTTGACATGAAATGGATTGAATCTCAACAAAAACTGGATGATTTCATCAGACATGCAAACAACGCCCACCATTCAATTAAATTTACGTATGAAATTTCCGACTCTAAGATATCTTTCTTAGACACAACCACATCTATAAAGGACGGTGTCATATCAACAGACCTTTACTGTAAACCCACAGATAAACATCAATACCTTTCTCCCCAAAGCTGTCACCCCAAACACTGTACAAAAAGTATCCCGTACAGTCAAGCTCTCAGAGTCAAGCGGATTTGCTCCTCTGAGGAGGCTGTCACGAAACGGTTACAGGAACTTCGCGGATTTTTGACAAAACGAGGTTATAAGAAATTGGACATAGATAAGGGGTTTGCGCGCGCTAACAATAACAGCCGCAATGACCTCTTACAGTACAAACGGAAGAAGCGCAGCAAAATAGTCCCGTTTGTTCTTACATACAATCCAGCCTTTAATAACCTTTCACGTTTGATCCGTGCCAATTGGCAAACTATTGCAAAACACCCTAAATTATCCAAGATCTTTCCCAATCCTCCTGTCTTAGCTTTTCGGAGACCAGCAAGTCTGAAAGACTTATTTGTTAGAGCTGACGTCTCCTCAAATAAAAGCTGTTCAATTGCAGGATGGTGCAAGTCATGTGGTAACAGACGTTGCCTGACTTGTCAACAAATACTGAATACTCAAACATTCACTTGCCACTCGACTGGGTCTGTGTACACTATATATTGCAATGTAACTTGCAAAACCCAGAATGTTGTATACCTCCTTCAATGTCGATGTGGCATGCAGTATGTTGGCGAGACAGAGCAGCCATTTAACAAACGCATGAATGGTCATCGAAGTGACTACACTTGCAAGCCCGACCTACCCGTAAGTCGTCATTTGAGATCACCTGGACACACACAAGCTGATCTCAAAAACCTTACCATCACGATCATAGACCACAACGAGGGTTGGTCGAAGGTCGACAGAGTCGCTCGGGAAAGATTTTGGATAAGAATGTTACGGACAGTCTCCCCAGAGGGTATAAATGAAAAAACATAGAACGAGTCCCTCATTTTCCTGTGACTACCTGTTTCAAACAAAGCCGGATTTAGTACTGGCTTTACAGTTCGAAATTATTTTTTAAATAACAGTTTAAATTACAGGTTTTCATTGATTCGGGATGATGTATAAGTACGTTGCCACGTTCAATTATTTTACCTCATTATACAATACTTATTTTTTCAATCATTATTAGACTGATATTCATTTGGGAGGCTTAAATATGTAGTTTCTGTTGTAATTGCCCTACCGTTGTCTAATTTATACCATCCTGGATCGGTTAGGACATTTTTGATTTTTTTGTTTGAGGACTGCCCTCAATGCAGTAATAACATCTCAACTGTCACAACCTTTGGAAATCTAGAGTTGTGCCATTTCACATCGTAAATAACTATTTTAATTTTTGGCATATTTCTGTAGTCTTTGCGGTGTGTTTGGAAATTTTAAAATTGTTCCAGCGTTCGCTTAAATTGTATAAATCAAGATTTTGATAGAGTCTCAATTTGAATTGACATGATTCATTTGTCATTGTGCAATTACCGAAGAAGGATATCTGTTATCCGAAATATCTAATATTTGTATATTTTATAGTTATTTAATGGTGATGTTGTACCCTTTTTGACTTGTTATATATTATATTTTGTAGTGTACAGAATCATATTACATGATCCATCGCCCTGTAAGATTGATCGTTGACTATTTATTCAGTCATTTTATATATATATATATATATATATATACAACTCGTCTAAACATCAACCCAACAATGTTAGATCTGTAAATTTGCTTTCGCAAATTTTTGGTTCTTCCCTTCGCCGGGATTCGAACCCATGCTACTGTGATATCGTGACACCAAATCGCCTGCACTGCAGCCGTCCCGGATATCGTGACACCAAATCGCCTATATATATATATATATATATACAGCAGAAAAGAAGAGTATATGATTACCACGTTATTTGTAAATGATAACATTCAAAATTCTCCTTTCAAGTTATCTGTAGGCATAGAAGTCATAAATCTAAATATTCTATCGCTGTTTCAAGTGGGATACGATACATTATTCACTGGAAACAGTTAAATGTTTAAACTTAAAACACAAGACTCGCCGAGGGACTAAAATATTTAAAATGTACCAGTCAAAAGCGGATAAATATCCTCTTAAACAAGATGTGGTGATGGAATCTTTTTTTCTACTGACTTTTAAACGGCATGCATCCAAATTTAATCATATCTTTCAAATGATGTGCTATAAGAAGTTTTCTTTCTATGTGACGTCATCAGAAATCAACGCCTGTTTTAGACGTCGCAATAGGTAATTTGGTTTCTGTCCTAACTTTTGAATGGATAGTTCCTCAATAGCAGGTTACTGTAGATATGAAACATTAATTTCAGTTAGTTTTGTTGACTTTATGTTGTTCGGTCTTTCGTTTTTTTTTGTAGTGTATAATTGAGTGAAGTTTGACTTGAAATGTTTCGATATAATTCTTGAATGTCCCCTTGACGTCTTTTCTTCTATCTAAGTCTACTTACCGTCATCTATAATTGCAAAGTAAAAATTACTTTCACCAAGACTATTTCTTGCTATGATACGATAGTTTTGAAAATCATTTGTGTCCAATATATCAGTTTCAATCAAAATCATGTAACCTTCAATCCCGTCAATGTTGTTAAACTCCGAGTACAGCAACGTATAGTTCAAAATGTTGTAAGGAATTATTTTCTTATTTTCTATTGGTTTCTGTCCTATCCTTTGAATGGATATGTCCTCAATAGCAGGGTTACTGTAGATATGAAACGAAAGTGTAACTGAATGTCCAATTTTTCCAGTTCTTAGATTTGTGTTCCCTGGTGAAAATACGGGTGAACCTTAAACAGACGATATTGTTGATATTCAGCAGTATTTTTTTTTAAACATGATTCAAATTATAATAATCAAGGTATACTTGGAGATATTTTTTTTCCTATTTCATTTTCTTTAAAATGATAAAAGCTGAAATTTGGAAATTAAAAAAAGATGCATTAAAACTAAAACTGTTAATCTTATTATGCATGTTATGTATACATAAATAAAAGAGGGACGAAAGATACCAAAGGGACAGTTATAACTTTCGAATGAATAGAAACAAGTATCAAGGATGAAAACAGAAATTAATTAATAAATGAATTGAAAGAAGAAGAACTTGGTAGAAGGGCTACAAAACAACATATATCTGTATGGATTGGGTTTTTTTCAAGTTTTTTTAAATCATTAAACAACATTTTGTAATTTTAATAGGATATTTAATAAATGTCAGTACTGTACTGAACATATATGCATTTGTTTTAACCTTATTTCTATTACCTTCGTATTTTACATTTGTTGACCAAGTCTGTAAAACATTTCCTTCAATATCAGGTATTCCGTTACTAACAACACACGTATATCTACCATTTCGCTGATACGGAAAGAGGTATGATGTGTAACTGAATATTTCATTATTCAAATTTACAGAACGGACAAGTTCCCCGTACTTTGATAGTTGATTAAGCTGGTACACACTATAAAATGAAGGAACTGCATCGCAATCACATTTAAACTGTTCATTTGTATGACGGCCTTTAACTACAGGGGAATCTGCAATACAATGCAAAACATTTACTAAGTTTATCATATAGCTGTGAAAAATTGTTGTTATCAAACATATAAATGTATTGCGTCTTAGAGACACATACGATCTGTTCATACCGCCAATGACACGAACGGCCACTCATTCAGATGACTATAATGTTAGTGGAATACAAAAATAATAGATTAAAATCTCATTTACAGATTATTGCGATCACTGTCCTTGTTCAATTAGCTGCTTGACGTTAAAATGCAATCAATAAGTTTAAAATTTAAAATTTCTTAACCAGTAACAGGAATTTATTAAGTTGGAAATCTCTTCATTATGCTTTTGAATTACTGCTCACATTTATGGCTTACACAATAATTACAGTGAACATTATTAAGTTTTTGTTATGTATGTCGTTCTCATATACTGAATTACTTCAGTCTTTGACACTTTATCTAACATTTCTAAATTTAAGCAAGAACGATCTTGACATATTAACCACAAACGAAGTGCTGTAGTTTTTTTATTTCCAGGGTACAAAAGTGTGTCACTGTGCCATGATCGTCCATACTTACAATTTATTATCAATTTTACTTCAACCATAATCGACGAGTGTTTACTATCTACACATTTGTATTTTGTCAGGTGATCAGTTCGGTCGGGTATAAACGAAAAGCTCACAGATTGGTTATCACCAATTGCTATGACTGATCCGTTTGTTTCTATCTCTAACGCTGTGATGTACTGTACGGTGAAAGAAGAACAATGTATCTCCATTCGTGTACCTTCTTGTCCAAAAATTGTATTATGTTCTGTTTGGTTTAAAAACCTTAAAAGATCTGTAATGAGAAAAAATCTTAGCATATCCATTGCATATTTTAACAGAAATAGTGTACCTACTTTTTGGAGTACAAATACATAGTATTACTGCACACGAAAAAATAAGATGCAAAGAACTTTAAAGAAACGTAAATTATGTATATGGGGGTTTAAATCAATAAGGTTTTGATAATTACAGATATACAAATAATCATGTAATTACGGATTATTTTTTAATGTTTTACATTTTATGGGAGATATTCGAAGTATAACACCAAACAATACATCGTTGCATATTAACAATTTCATATTGTAAAAAGGTGTTACATGTATGCTAAGCCAATATAATGATTATGAGATCTTAATTAAGTAAGCTCATTCTTGTGATCTGTCAAACAACACAAAATATTTGATAATAAATAGTATACTGATAATGTATGAAACGTTCTTACAACAATAAATCTGGGAATCTGCTGCCGGAAAATTTACGCGTGTTCAAATTTTTGCGTTTTTTAAACAGCCGAAAACAAAGCGAATATAAAACACACGTGATGGACGGCGCCATAACTACTTCATCTTTTCTTTACCAAATATGACTTTATTTTAATCGAACTACATTTGCCACGAGTTACTAGACAAGTGCAACGCGTCCAACAGGATATGCTTACATTTTCGAAACTTGTGAACATTATCCTCGGTTTAAGATTCATATTAATCAGCATTTCATTTCATGCAATTTTCTACTTACTGTTGCCTTTTTTTTTCGTCGTTGTTCTTTTTTTATGTTTTCAAATTCGTTATTTTTTAATGACACTTTTTATTATTTGTGTGTTTTGTTTTGTATTGTCTACTAACCATTATCTATTATTTCAAAATGATAACTGCTTTTACCAAGACGATTCTTCGCTGTGATACGATAGACTTGACAATCATCTTTACTCAATACCTTAGTTTCAAACAAAATCTCATAACCAGCAATTCCTTTAATGTTTCCAAACTCTGTGTAAAGCAATGAAGTTGAAAAAGTTCTGTAAGTTTGATTTTTTTTAATTTTATATTTCTGCAGTTGTGTTTTTTCAATGAATATTTCTTCAACATCAGGGTAACTGTAGATATAGAACGACAGTGTTAATGGAAGTCCTACTCCTCCAGGTTTTAAATATCTATTTTCTGCTGAGAATATAGGTGTACCTAAGAAATAAAAGTTCTCTTTCAACAACTTTGGGAACAACACCCAACTTACTATCAAAATACGTTAGGCTGATAATGTTATTCTATATTATTGATCACACAGTAACTACATTATATCATAACAAATTGGTGTAAACATATGTCTTAAGTCGATGAATCAATCAGAATATATTATATAAGCAGTAAAAAGATAGCATACATAATGTAGTTAACCTTTGGTACATGTATGACTGGAATATTTCTATTTTATATGTCATAACAACTGTATTTAATAGGTGCGTCTTTCGTGTCTTTCTGTTTGCTTGTTTCAAAATGTATATGCTAAAGGTGTGGTTACTCAGTTTTGATATTTTAAGTATACATTTCTCAACTGATCCAATATTTTTTAAGAGCTTGTAGGTAATATATACTCATAATTTGTAAACTTAATTGAAGATAAGTACATTGTAATAATATCAAAGTAATATAAACAAGACATTTAAAATCAGTTGAATAAACTTCAATACTTATCTTTCAAAAACACAATTAACGAGGTCTGGTGATAAGATTGGTTATAAGCAATATTCGTATACAATAAAGCAAATGGTTTAATTGACCGTTGAATTTAACAAAAAAAGGCAAATTACCTCTTGTCTTTAAACTGAATATTTCACTTCTAATTGATAGCCTTACAAAATGAATTGTTATGTGAGATAAAGAGAAACGCTAGCTTTAAAAAAGAAATAGGTGTAACTCAAATTTTTATTTTTTATTAATTGCACTATTAATTAACAATACGACAACAACAATTCTTTACATTCAAGAGTT
Organism: Mytilus edulis; assembly: GCA_019925275.1. Classification (NCBI taxonomy): domain Eukaryota; kingdom Metazoa; phylum Mollusca; class Bivalvia; order Mytilida; family Mytilidae; genus Mytilus; species Mytilus edulis. The sequence goes on along the minus strand of CM034354.1, from coordinate 64,051,194 downwards.
CATTTGACCCTTCAGTTCTTTATATTGCCATAGAGCATTACAGAACATACATTTATTGTCGAAATAAGCATCTGAAACAGTAAAATTGGCACTATTGATATTGTTTAGCACTAAAACATTTTTTTAAATTTGTATCAAAATGATAATGTCGTTTTTCATCATACGTATTTGCTGACGATGACACGAAGAGATTTGTCTTACGTTTAATTGAATGTTTCAGCTTGTTTCAATTGCCATCTCATCATATAAATTTGTATTAGATATAAACAATGATTGTGTTGTGATTTTGTTATAAATAACGAAATAACCGCTCTAGTTTTGACCATCTTCATATGACCCTATTGTATACTCTCAGGCAATATTTGATTGTAAACCGGCATGACATTGACAGTCCGTTCGTCTGTACATTCGGGCTTTTGTCATTTACGTGATTTATTTGTTATTTTCTTTATTACAGCGTTTACAGAGTGCGGATTATGGATCCCGTTTGAGATCTTCACTGCACTTATACACAAACAGTTCACAAGTTTGATTACTATCCTTATTAATCTAGAATTTCCTGACATTCTCTTATACATTCGTAACAGATCGAATCAAGAAAAAAGAGGTATGCCAAGCACCCCATAACCTAGGTGCGTCCCGTAACATCCGATTGTGGCTAGTCGGATGACAATCGTGACTAAGCCGTGTCAGATTACAGTGTATCGGATTAAACTCGTCACAATGTTCTGTGTTTTCTAGACGTTGTCCTATGGAACGTGCATGATCAGGAGAAATTAGTCATTACTGTTTTTTGGGCTGAATGAGGCCAGAATGCATTTATTTTCGAATACGAACCGCCCTTGCCGAGTTCTTTCTGGAGTAGACCAGTTGTTGATACGAACATCGGCAATGATACCCACGTCAGAGTCTAGACAATTAAAGAACACAATAAGACTGAGACAAGGCAAGCCCATATGTAATGCGATAAATTAGACTGTGATAGAATTGTGTGTTCCGTCAGAACCTGATATCACGAATATGGGTACAGTTTTCTAACGAATATCTTCCATCAGCGTCGGTTAACTGTCTGGTCACTGTCTGGTCTCTATCGGATCACATTCGGTAGAATCGGGACGCTATCGTGACACATTTGGTCGATGTGATGCGACATTCATACAAGTGAGAGGTTTATTTAGCTTTAAAACCAGGTTTAATCCACCATTCAACACAAAATAATTCCTGTACCAAGTCAGAAATATGAGAGTTGTTATTCATTCGTTTGATGTCTTTTAGCTTTTGAATTTTGATATTTGATTAGGGACTTTTCGTTTTGAATTTTCCCCTCAGTGGAGTATTTTGTGATTTTACTTTTTTTTGTACCATGCTAAAAATACAAATCGGATAATAACCTGATAGGAAACGAGATTTACATGACAGGTTCGGATGGAATTGACTGACTTAGGAGGACGCTTTTTGAACAAAAAGGGATAGTTGTCGTGAATCAATAAATGCTTTTACAAATTTTAGTTTAAGTTTAAATTTCATGCCACGATTTACATAATTCTGATTAGACTTTTGACACATTTCACTTCGGAATAGTACCACGGCAGTAACAAAGCGTGAATGTATGACCCAAGCTCAAGAGAAGGATAACGATTTGGTCTGAAATTTTATTATTGTGTTGTTTAAATGTAAGCGATGATTTTCATAAGCCAGACAGTTAATTGGTATCAAATGAAGATTAAGATTTTTATAAACGTTCTGAACATGGAACATTTTCCTATATAAGTGGTAGTGGACCTTTACAATGGATGGATACTCGTACGTTGAAAAAAAAAGTTCTCATTCAAACATTTTCAGAAACTGACAATATTAAAAAGCCTGATTTCTTCATTGACCCAATACTTGTTTCGTTTTGGTGACCTTTTTCATCCAGTTGACATTCCGATGCAATCAACTGTGATTTGTTTTTTGCCGATTTGTTCTTGTTTTAATGACGGAGCTTCTTGAGAAGAATAAAAATAATCTTGCAATATACGATAACTTTATGTTTCACCATATATATGATGTCTTATCACTTCCTACTTCGAAATTTAATGACTACTTTGATCGCATCTATATCATCAAACTCGAAACAAAATTAAGATAATTACCGTATAAATCATGCCATATATCAAGAAACTAATAATGAGGGTCGATTGAAGGCCAATACTTATCGCATAACATGACAAACGAGATGATTTTACTTTCCATTTGTATAATATTATTCCAGCAGCACCTGTAAATGGAGTACATCTCTCACAGTGGATACGATCTTCTAGAGCATTACCTTCCTACCATGATTTTTTTTATAGAGGGTTGCTGCTTACGGAGAAGCTTTTGAACACACAGTTCCAAGTAATAAAGTTTAAATCGTTCATTTGAATATTTAATGGACGCAATCAAAAGTCGAGCTATTCACCTTATTTAAATTTCGGTTTCACAGAATACAGTTCATCAAAAGCAACGACTTAGTTACAAAAATGTAGGTACACATTGTCGACGTTGCTTCGTTCCCCGTGTTTTACTTGTCCCTTCCTGAACTTTACTTCATGCATAAATTTATACATGCATAAATGGATATTTCATTGTTATTTAATTTGTTTGCATTGGATTTACTATTCTATTTTCCGCAGATTATTCTAACAGAAATTGTACGGTGTGGTAAAACTATCAAGAATTTCGTCAAATTCGTCAGATTTGTCGAGATATTTGTCTTTGCCGATTAATTGATATATGGGACGTCCCAAAATTATACTCAATGCGCACTTGAATGAAATAGTTGCCACTTAACGTTTAACTACAAACAAAATCAATCAACCGACATAATAGATTAACAGTATACTCTTTCCAGAAGAGAACCTCATATACTTTTTTTTTTATTAAATAGAACAAATGAATTCAGACATGTCAGTGTTGGTACTTTGCCTGATGCGACCTGATAGTTTTGTTTTACACACCATCATGAACTACTATATCTAGTGACTGCTCAATATAATGAATATAGAGATGAATGCTGACACTCTTAATTAATGCGGACAAATTTTGGCATTAATTGTTTTTCAATATTATTGATAATATGTACATTTACAGTCCACAAGAGCGCCAGGAGAAGACATTAAGGCATACAGTACAATACTATGCGGGTATATACATTTACAAATAAAATTGCACATATGGTCAGTTTGGGTCGATCCGGTCAAATAGTTTTGTTGTACAAGTCAGCATGAGGTATCAAAACTATTAAAATTGTGTTACGTATCAATATTTGGAAAAAAATGGAGGACATGCTAGCACCCTAAATTTATGCGAGAAAAAAAAATGTTGTTATTGTATTGCAATAATACTGTCAATTGCATTATACATTGAATCCTGACATAAAAATATGGCTAATTTACTATATGGGTATATATATTTACAAATTAAAGTGCACATTTGGTCAGTTTTGATCGATGCGTTCAAATAATTTTGTTGTACATGTCAGCATGAGGTATCAAAACTGCTAAAATTTTGTTACATATCAATATTTTGAATAAATGGAGGACATGCTGGCACCCTGAATTTATGCGGAAAAAAAATTGTTGTTATTGTATTGCAATATTGCTTTCCATTGTATTATACATTGAATCCTGACATAAAAATATGGCTAATTTACACTGCGGGTATATAGATTTACAAATTAAAGTGCACATATGGTCAGTTTTGATGGATGTGGTCAAATAATTTTGTTGTACAAGTCAGCATGAGGTATCAAAACTACTGAAATTTTGTTATGTATCAATATTTTGAATAAAAGGAGATTATGCTGGCATCCTAAATTGATGCGAACAAAAATTTCTTATTGTATTACAATATTTCTGTCTATTGTATTATACATTGAATACTGACATAAAAACTATGGCTGATTTACTATGCGGGTATATAGATTTACAAATTAAAGTTTATATGGTCAGTTTTGTTCGATGCGGTCAAATAATTGTGTTGTACAAGTCAGCATGATGTATCAAAACTGTTAAAATATATTTTTAATAAAAGCGGGACATGCTGGCACCCTAAATTTATGTGAACAAAAATTTGTAGTCATGTGTTTAAATGAATTAAATTATTGCTGATTGTGGCTGCATAGTCCAAGGATGTTTAACTAACAAGGACGTATAAAACTAGTAGGGATGTGATAAAGGGTATGCGATAAAGGGTGCGCATCAAAGTTCCACGATATGGATTAAACAGCAGGCTATTTATCAAACATGCAAAACTACTGTATTTACTACTAAACATATGATAAATACAATTTAAACTTTTGCTTTTTTTAAGCTTAATCGAAAATATATACTTAATCTGTATTTCATTATTATTCTACTCCAACCATCATATATACTTTTATTATGAAGCTTATATATTAAGACCACGTAGATACATTTACGTTTGTTTCTACTTGTTTTTTTTAATCTTATGTTATAGTTTCTGTCATTTTCAGGCCAACTTCCAAGATTAATGTGTTAACCCGACAATTTGACAAAAAGTAGTTGTCCGGCGCATTTCTTTAAATGTGATTAGACTATCACTTGACTTGTTTTTATTGTGACGGCAGACGTAATAAAACGATCTTTTGCAAAATAATTTTGAAAAAAATCTATCAATCAATGTTATCATGTTTATATTAATGTGTTACCTTTGTATTTGACAGATGTTGACCAAGTCTGTAGAACGTCTCCATTAGTGTCTGAAATACCATTACTTACAACACATATATATCTACCATTTCTCTGGTACGGATAAGTTTGCGTCTGGAATTCCAACCTTCCATTATTCAAATCAACTGAACGAACAAGTTCCCCATGATTTGATATTTGATCTAACCGGTAAACACTGTAAATTGCTGGATTTCCATCACAGTCACATTCGACAGTTTCATTCGTATGCTGACCTGTAACTACAGGGGCATCTGCAATTAAATGTTATGAATTTAATAAGGAAGTTCCGTTTGTATATATTATTACACACTGGGATTTTCAAATAAGAGTTATATAAAAAAAATAGTATAAGCGAAAGATTATAGAAATTTCAATTATGACCAGTTCGAAATGCGTTATTTGTTCTGTTAAACAATTGTCTACAAATCAGTTTAATTTCTGAATTGTTGCATTGAGAAGCATGTTCAAGTTGTGGTTGTTATGACGGTAATTTTCTCGTCCTTCGCCCTTATGGTTTATCATATTTGGGATCTAGATACATAATTGTTTTTAATCATATGAGGGTCTTGGTTTCATTGTATTATTCCAAGAACGCGTAAACGTGATTTCTGGAAGATCAGGGGCTTCTTTGATTCTTTGCTCTTCTACTACTAATTATATATAGAAAAACGTTGTTGTATGCATTGTGTATACAAAAAAAGTTAAGGCTTGTAAAGCTAACATATTTAGCACTGAGAATATATGTTAGTTTGTTTTTGTCCCAAATACATAAGATACATACTTACATAATATGTTTAATTTAATTTCAATCATTATCGACGAGTGTGTACTGTCAACACATGTATATGTAGACATATGATCTGTTCGGTTTGGTATAAATGAATAGCTGACAGATTGATTATCACCGATGGCTTTAATCGATCTATTTGATTCCAATTTTAATGTAGTAATGTACTGTGGTGTGTCAGAGTAACAATTAATCCTTAAAGCTGTACCTTCGTGTCCAACTATTGAACCGATATTAGTTCGGTTAGAGAACCACAAATCTGCAATAAAAGGACAGTTTTTTATATATTTTTTTCTAAGACAAAAGACAAATAGTTGTTAATGTTTTCCTTCTTGATAATACATACCAATGCTTCGTATTTTACAACTGTTTGTAGACTGCAGGTCAACATAGAGAACACATTAGCAATCTAGATAATTGGATATCATAACAAAATATAAATAGAATTAAAAAGTCAGTTGTTCATGAACAATCGAAAGGTCTTTCCTTTTTTCTTTTGATGATAGCCGTCTTAGTTCAAAAATATATGGTTATTAAGGACTTTTTTGTTCTTCATATTCTTAAAGAGATAAACATGACCATATACTTATTTTATATCATGAAATCAAACAGACTCTGAATTGTTCAATTATACTATGACGTTATCCAATTGTATTTATGTTTATGTTAATATCGGGTTATGTGACTGTCGGTAGCCTTAAGGGTCATTACGATGTTTAGTTAGATGTCGTCTAGACTTAAATACATACGAAAAGCTGATATTTATTATCGAGTACATGCATTGATAATTGTTTAGTTCAAACTTTTTGTAATTTTGATATACCCTTTAGTATTTTAACAATTAAACGTGAAAATATGAGTCAAATCTGTGAGTCTGAATTTACAGCTAATGCCCCTTTGAGTTACACAATACAGTGATGAGCCATTTGACAAATTTAAAAAAAAAATCCAAACGCATGCATTTTTTTTTTATGAAATTAAATACGCTTCAAAAAACAATTAGTTAACTGTTTTTCAGATGTTTGTGGCAGATAGTAATGGGAAAATTGAGTGTCAATTTTGAAAAGAACAGCAAGTCTCTGTTAGAGAATTTCGTCAATGTGTGATTAAAAAAAAAATGAATTGAAAATAAAACTCTGTTATAAAAGACTATGTTTTAGCGTTAAGGACTGACGTTGCATATACTGATAGTGGATCATAGTTGGAGTGAAAGTATTCAAAAATAAATAGCAATTTAACGTAGCGTTGAAGAAATATTTACTCGAACTGAATTTTTCTTTAATATGTACTCGATCTTAGAACAACCAAACAATTCAAATGTTTATTTCCTTTCGGCTTAATGCTCTTCATAGGATGACAATAAAAAAAAATACAATCTTAAAGTAAGGCTTACGTCTTCTCTACTTTTCAAGTATTTAACTATATATTATATTATAATTTATCTAGGAAAACATAGTTAATGTTTCGTAGATATTCAGAAGAAAAATGGTTTGCATTGACAATATTTGTGTTGTATCAGCTAGGATACTACAATGTAGGTATATTAGAATGTCTACCAAGAAATGCACTGGAAAACAAAGTTTTGATTATAAAACGGTTTATAAGTTTATTATGGTGTCCCAGATACTGAAAATTAATATCAGCGTTGTATTGTTTTCATCGTTTTAAATGTAGGTTTACAAAATGAAAATCTAAAGCGACACGATGTATGCACAGGAACAAAACAGATACATTAAAATAATGTACATGATGTAAGATGTTTTAATTGATAATTAAAACATTAAAAAAAATATATGTATATATAAAATTTTGTCGTTCACAGTGCGAAGACGTGAAAAATTACAGTTAAACCAAACAAAGCTGGTATATAGACTATTGTATGTTACCAATATTGCTGCCATCGATTTAAAACAAAATATACTGAGTTAAAAAAAATAACGGATTCTGGCAATTAATTTTCAATTTTTAAGAACAATAATGGTGATTGTTGATTAACGTAGACAAATAGTATTGTCCTGAAATATCAAAACTACTAATGTTAAGTGTTGGTTCAGGATTTTGAACAACATTCTAAAAAATGTTAGCACTTTTAACAGGATGTACTAAGGTGAAGTTTTGGAATTCGTGTTAAATGTTCAGTGTCCTTTACTTATCCATATGATACAAGGTACAATGTTTTGCCCCATAACACTCATTTATCTTTAAGCTCATAAAAGGTTATTTAACAAAATTTAAACAGATTAATTATTTTCTTTCTTTTTATTTCAGAAATGTTATGTGCGTATCCTGTTTATCTATTCACAATGTAACCACTATCTTTTTTCAAATTATTCAAAGGTAGTTCAGAGTCTGTTTGTATTTCAATTATGATTTGGTATGTACTGTTGAAAAAAATGGATCAAAAGGACAATTTAAAATGTTTCAACAATAACTCTTACGTAACCCTTTCGCAAGTCCATATATAGGTGAGATCAGACAAACCGTCGTCTTTACATGATGTTTGGTTGAACCGTAGTTGTGCAGATCTGTTTTTTTTTTTTAACTTAACTCAAGTAGCGGGGTAGGTATAACGTATAAGTGAAAAAAAATAAACAGCACATTGTTACAATGTACTGACAGTCTGATACAATGTATACAATCACACCAGCTCCGATAAAAATATGATTACAACAAAGAACATTCTTTCGCAGGTCAGTTTAATCCTCATGTTTACTGCATTTGTGAGAGATATATATCTTTTTGATCACAAAAGTGACTTGAACTGACAACAAAAACGTTCTTATTTAATAAATATTTATTGAATTGTTTTCAAAAAAACATTATTATAATTTATAGTTGTTGCTTATAATATATTTATTACTTAACCACTTATATAGAAAACTACTTACTTGCTACTTTCAGCAGCACTGTAGTAAAAAAATAAGATAAACCACACCAACGAATGTTTGTGCAACTAGAGTTAACTTCCAAATGCAGGGTTAAGTTTCTGACCTTTTGGAAGTTCTTTCTTCTTAAAAAGTCCACATTGTCTCCATTATGACAAAGATACAGATCGGTTTTATAGTTGAGTACGAATGACAAATCAATAAAACAGGTCTTTTCTAGAATTGAATGACAATATAGATGGTAAATTACAGTACTAGTATATAGCTAAAAGTGATACACAAACATGTGTCTATCAACTAAAAATTTCTGTCTATGCGGACTACCTGTGTTTTCTTTAACAATCATGCAACATCTCTATGTTATTATTTTGATAATCGTTTCACATATTTCGACTTTTAGTTTCGGTCTTTGACTAATGATTATCTATATTATGTTGTATATACTGTATATTTGAAAGTTTTGTTTTGTCGTAAAACACACCCAGCGATGTTAAGATTTATGAAACGAAAGACCGACCGTATTGATGGCTTTCTTTGGGCAATGCTAACACCCTGAGGTGTGTTATACGACAAGATAAGCCTTTGAACAGTTTAAATATTTATTTACTGACTTATATACCGTCAAAAATATTATTTACTTCAAATATTTGCATTATTTGCATCCTATCTTACCTACCACACTAATATAGGATATTATTGCATAGCAATATAACATTTCCCACATAACAGAAAGTAACCAAAAGTTAGCGTGCAATACATTCCAATATTGCACTAGTGCCATACATCTCTAAAATTCATGACGTCATCAACGACATAATCTTAGTTTAAACCAATTTTCACTTTCAAATATTTTATTGCTACACAATAAAAGGGTTATTGCATGAATATCGCAATCTCGTGCAATATAAAATTCTACTCGGAACAATATTCCCTAATATCCATGCAATAACCCTATATTCTTTTCTGATACTTTCAGGTTTTGATACGCCCTATATCACAATTATAATGTGAAAGAAAACTTACTCAATGGTTATGATATAGATATAATTAGTTTTCAAATGTATCAGGCTTATACATTTAATACGCCAGATGCGTGTGTCATCTACATCAGTAACGCTCAGATAAGAATAGTTAGAAAGACAAACAAGTATAAAGTTGTAGGGCATTGAGGATCCAAAATAAAAAAACAAAAATCCGCCAAACACGGCTAAGGTAAAATATGCTTGGGATTAGATAGTTCATACGTTTTGCAAACATGTGATTTATAAAAATGACCATATTATTGATATTCATGTCAACACCGAAGTGCTGACTACTGGACTGGTGATATCCTCATTATACAGTCACAATAAAAAATATTAATGAAAATGTATTGTTACGGTAGTGAAAAATACAAGTCACTGTGTAGAAATTCAGTGTATCAACTTAATTGATGAAAAAGGGGAGCTATTAGAATACACCTGGTCATGTTTCATGACAATGTAAAAAACGAGGCGTAGTCGAGGATTTTAAATGTTCATAAAACATGACCAAGTATTATTTGACCAATGATTGATTGATTGATTGTTGGTTGCTTAACGTCCAGTGGCAAATAGTTCATGCATATTTAGGACGAGAACAAGTTCACAATAATACTATAGGTAGGTCTTGAAATAATAAGAGGCCACCTGGGATGATGGTCGGGGAAATTTGGACTGCCACTAGAAAATAAGGGTATATTGGATAGGCACGAAAATTTTGCCTTGCAACAGGCCAGCTACGGACCCCTCAAAGAGTTGTTGCAAGGGTTTTTAACGTGCAAAGAGCGTGGCACTCTTTTTACACGAGGCATCGGATTTAACGTCCCCAATCTGACCGGACGTGACTGCGAACTTGATACATCCCGCACAGCCAAACGGACGCCCCACTTCGGCAAGCGTTTTACTGCCGGTCGGAAGAAGACCAAGTGACCATATTTCTATTCCCCAGTCACCCTTGGGGTTATTTGACCAATGCAATTAATAATGTATGTACACCTTCGAATGGGGAATTGTACATTTCGTAAGAGCAGTTTTCATGAAAGTGTACTACCGAATTAGACTCTTTACCGGATTTGTTATAATATAAGCAACATGACGGTAGCCACATGTGGAGCAGGATCTGCATACCCTTCCGGAGCACCAGAGATCACCCCTAGTTTTTGGTGTGGTTTGTGTTGCTTATTCTTTAGTTTTCTTTGTTATGTCATGTGTTCTATTGTTTGTCTTCTTTCATTTTTAGCCAGGTGTTGTCAGTTTATTTTCGATTAATGAGTTAGACTGTCCCTCTGGTATCGTTGGTTCCTCTTTTATAACCACTGGGTCGATGTCTCTGCTGGTGGACATTATGTCAACGAGGACACCATCCAACCGGTAGCAAAATGTGCATGAATATACGAAGATCAAACAGGATACTGGCGATGACGTCGCCAAGTATAAAAAGGTGCGAAACAGATGTCACTATGGAAACGGTGTCATCTGATACGACATGTGTCCCTCATCATCAGACATGACTAATATCTTAAATATGACTCATTCAGATTATCAAACTAGTGAATATGGCAACATCACACATATACAGCCATGTTCAGTTTTCCTCAAAGATGTTTTGGAGTTTAATGACAATACTGCCGAATGTGAGACCAAAGGCTGCAAAATTTGTGAAATTTAAATACCAGATGTTGAATTCACTAGCAATTCAACAAAGAAATTATATTTTAACAGAAGTTATGATGACCTGAATTGTAAATCGATAAATGTCGTCTACGGATTATAGTGCAACCTTTGCGGATTGGTTTACGTCGGTGACACGAAAAGAAGGTTAAACAAACGTATATGCGGTCATTTATCAGACATTAATCTTAATCCAAACAATATCTTTATCTGCATTTTAATCAGCCCGATCATTCAATAGTTTCTATGACAGTTCTCATTATCGAAACATATACAAAAGCACAAACAATACTAATCTTGCAGCGCCTCTCCGTAGACAAAAGGAGAACTCCTGGATTAGACAATTGGGAACTGCGATACCATATGGTTGCAATGACACAATTGATGGTATAGGTAAAGGTATTCTTGTCCTTCGTGTAGCTCGGAACTTTTCTCCTCGACGTAGACGCAGTCATGATCATCATCATTATACATCACCTACTTTGCATGATGTCTTGCTGTCATTTTTTCAAAAGCCGTTAGGTATTCGTCACATTCGCACGAAACTTTATTCGGTACTCCCTTCAAAATTTCATTCTCTGTTTAATTTATATTTGAAAACCACTGTGACAAACCCTCATTTAAACCAATACAAACTTGCAGATATAAATTCGGATATTGTAAGTCACAGACTTTTTTAACCAGTCCACACTGGAAAAGATGATCAAGTGATTTTTTTTCTAAATCTTTCCTTTGACAATAAAGGTATCGATGGCGTCAACTAAGGCAATATCCTTCATCAAAAATTAGCTCAATCGGAAATACTTTATTTCAGATATAAGTCTCTACTAGGATGCTAACGAGTACTCGATCACTCGAGTATCGCTCGGTAGTACCGAGTATCGATTACCAAAATAATACTCGACTTATCGGTTTCCTGTTAGAATGTTGTTGTTTTTTTTTAATTCAAACACAAAATATTTTCATTGAGAGCACCTCCTGGGACATTATATATTACTCGAAACTGATAAAAATTAGAAAACAATTCAATGCTTGCTTTTAACTGTCATTTAGAATTCCTCAAAATAGAGATACATGTATATGTCTGATATATGAACAAGAGCATTTTTTCCAAGGCTGACATCAATCTTAGTCACTCTCCCATCTCTGCATATATGTTCACCAGCAGGAAATTTTTTAGAAATAGCTACGTTCCAGAAAAAATTGACAAGATAATATTTTTAAAAAAGAGCAAATTCGTTGCACCCTGTATCGACCCTCAGAAAATGATTACAACGGCATTAGTAAGTTCCTAATATCATCACCCCAGTGCTAATAATTGAATGTGTTGTTTTACGGTTTCAAAATACTGTTGAGTAATAATATTTCTATCAATATTTATTAATTACTTGATTAGATTATCACCAGTTTATGTAATGTGTACATATAGTAAATGAGCTATTAATAATGGTATAAGTGTTGAGGTGTTACGATTATAACTCAACGACCTACATGAAAAATACATACATTTTTGTATGATGGTATAATTTTGTAAATGTTTTACCGAGCGAGTACTCGAGTATCGCTCGGTAAATCCAACGAGTAATCGATTAGTAAATATTCACCAAGTTGACATCCCCAATCTGTACCAGTCATGTTTTACTCCCATACCAACCCTATTGCAACTCAAATTTTCAAGTACAAACACGTTTTGCTGGATCTCAATATTGACGACTTCAAGTCTAAACCTCCCGATTGCACTTGTGCTTATTCCCAATTCACATATAATCCGGCTGGCCACGTTATTACCGGTGACCTATACATTGTAGAAACCACTTCCCTGTGAAATGGGTTATCGAAAGGTCCGAAATATCGTGAGCCTAAATCCGCCAATTGAAAATGCAACTTTAATATTTTGATGGACTCGGTAGAGGATTATGCCAGGCAGTGGGTTAGGCACAAGAAAGATGAATGGAATAAGGCGTTGAGGTCGTTGATACAAATCAAAATTAAGAAACTGAATGGGTTTATCAATGCCCATGCTACCTATAATCTTTAAAGACCCCAGGGTTGTAAAGCACTTATCCTAACTCCATAACAAGTATGCTGTTGTCCCCGCAGATAAAGACCCAAAAAACATCGTTTTTCTGTGTAAAACTCATTACATTAACTGCTTAATAAACGAATTAGGTATTGACATTTTACTTGGAAACTCCACATATACCCTCACGACACTTACCAAAGAGGAAATCCTGGATAAACATAGGTCTGTTCTATGTTTCCTTGGAATTTCAACCAAAAAAGAAGAACTGGGTCTTTCATCTCTGTATTGGATACCTGAACTACATAAGTGTCCTACAAACAACGGTATTTGCTGGGTCGTCCAACTGCTCCATGACATCTATTTTATCAGCAATCAAAGACGGGCTTCAAAGTTATTGTTATACTACCTATTCTAGAGGTGCCTTAAACGTGTCTGAAACTTATCTGTAGCGTTTTTAACGCGCGTGTAGCGTATGTATGACGTGCGAGTAGCGTATAGGTATACGCTTGACAAACGCTTGAGCTGGATCACAATTTGTATGCTGAATAAAAATTTCCTGGAGTATAGCGTTCACCAAGCGTATACCTTTGCATTTCGACATACTTCAAATTTTTGCAACGCGCGTTTAACGATTGCTTAGCGTTCCTCTGGCGTGCAACTAACGTATACGGACTTTGTTAATTTTCTGTGTACGTCTGGTGCACGTCGGTCTATTTGACAATGTGTGACGCAGGCATTAGGGAAATAAGGGTCCTAAAAGTCTTGACAACAATCGATCTGTTTTAAAAACATAAAAAGGCAAATGTAACCATACCTTTAAATTGTTGTCAGATAATGTGAAGGTTCCACGAATAGTCTGTTTTTTGAACATGTACAGTTTATATTTGACATTTTACAGACAATTTTATTCAGTTTGGAAGTGTAAATAATGACCCTCCATGATCATTTTTTTAGAACTGCAATTTTCAATTAATATTTTGCAATTTACCTTTTGATTTAAATTTGCATTGAAACTATTGTTATCGGTTTTAATGGTTGATATGCTATGAATAACAATCTTATATTAGAAAATAAAACAACACAATTCCACCACACGTACTCACAGCCTTGTTACTACCGGGCATCATAGTTTTAACAGTAGACCCATACTTATATTGGTCAATGAATGTGAAGAAAGCATTCGGTTTGTTGTTTGTTATTCGAAAAATTGCATTTAGATGACGCGCTGTATCAAGTTTTATAGCCAGCATGTTTTAGTTAAAATCAAGGAATATACGAAAATTGTATCAAATTATAACATAAATGTATCAGACTAATATCTTAAATCTACCTTACAAAAAAAAAACAGTTGCAAATGTTTACACCCTTCACTTACAATCGCATTTGTTATTGTCCTCAAATGCAAAACGCTAATAAACAAACAGTGAGTCTCATGTTTTATATGTATCAACTCGTTATTATACTAGAGGCTCACATAGGTCTATGCTTATGTGGGTCTTTCAAGTGCACCACTAAACCTCTTTCTTAATTATTAACATCTATGTTATTAGCAATCAAAGACGGGCTTCAAGGTTATTGTGAAACTGTCTATTCTAGAGGTGGCGTGAATCAGATGTGGATACTTAAAAATTCCAAATATCTTTTAGAATACATACAATCTAACTCTCTTTCATCTTGTAACAGTATAAAAAAAATTGACTGTTCTACTCTTTACACAAGTATTCCGCATCCCAAACTAAACAACAAATTGAAAGAGTTGTTATTGCTTTGCTTCATACAAAAGAATGGCCAAAGAAGATACAATTATTCTGTCTTAGGGAGGGATAAATCCTACTTTGTAAAGGATCACTCTGATTGAAACAAAAAAAATCTCTGAAACTGATATTATCAAGAAGCTTGATTTCTTGATTGACAACATATTTGTTACGTTTGGAGGACGTGTTTTTCAAAAGACTTCTCGTCATTTCA
Source organism: Mytilus edulis (assembly GCA_019925275.1). Taxonomy (NCBI): domain Eukaryota; kingdom Metazoa; phylum Mollusca; class Bivalvia; order Mytilida; family Mytilidae; genus Mytilus; species Mytilus edulis. The sequence continues at coordinate 64,036,126 of CM034354.1, read as the reverse complement.
ATGGGAACAAACTGTGCCCCTCAACTTGTCGACTTGTTTCTTTGTTATTATGAGGCTGAATTTATGCAGGAACTTTTTAGGAAGACAGATAAGAAGTTAGCGATATTATGTAACTCTACTTTCCGCTATATAGATGATGTTTTTTCACTAAATAATTCTAAATTTGGTGACTATGTGGAACGCATCTATCCCATCGAACTAGAGATAAGGATACTACAGATACAGTTAAGTCGGAGTCATATGTTGACTTACATCTAGAAATTGACAATTAGAGTAAGTTGAAAACAAAACTTAACGACAAAAGAGATGATTTCAGTTTACCAATTGTGACATTTCAATTTCTAAGTAGCAACATTCCAGCAGCACCTGCATACGGGGTATATATCTCTCAATTGATACAATATTCCCGTGCTTGCATTTCCTATCATGATTTTCTTGATAGAGGGTTGCTGCTAACAAGGAAGCTATTAAACCAAGAGTTCCAAATGGTGACGTTCAAATCACCCCTTCGTAAATTTTACGGACGCCATCACGAGTTGGTTGACCGTTATCGAATAACCGTTTCACAAATGATATCGGATATGTTCCTTACGTCGTAACTACAATCCCCTTCCCTTTCATGAATGTGACCTACCGAATTAGACTATTTACCGGATTTGTTATCACATAAGCAACACAATTGGTGCCACATGTAGAGCAGGATCTGCTTACCCTTCCGGAGCACCAGAGATCACTCCTTGTTTTTGGTGGGGTTCGTGTTGTTTATTCTTTAGTTTTCTATGTTGTGTCATGTGTACTATTGTTTGTCTGTTTATCTTTTTCAGTTTAAGCCATGGCGTTGTCGATTGTTGTTTATTTTCGATTTATGCGTTTTACTGGAATAAGAAATTTAGGTCCTCAATGCTCTTCAACTTCGTACTTTGTTTGGCCTTTTTAACTTTTTTTAGATTCGAGCGTCACTGATGAGTCTTTTGTAGACGAAACGCGCGTCTGGCGTATATACAAAATTATTTCCTGGTATCTATGATGAGTTTATTTGGTATATATCGTCCCTCTTTTACAAAATTGACAATAAGAAGATTTGATAATTTTGAATATGCATGTCACATATTACTGCAATATAAAGATAAACATCTAAACACTTGACAAAAAGATATCAAATATTATTATGATCGATTTCGTCATTGAATTTTAGAACGTTAAGCTATTATAATTTTTTTTATTGTATATGCAATTTTCCCATAAAACAAAAGAATATGTAATCATTATAACTTTGTAAATGTAATCAGCAACTACTAATCTTAAATCTTTTGCAAAAACATCTTTTTTTTCTGCTTTCTTATTATATTTTGATTTATGTGTTCAATTGACATTTTCAGGATCAGAACTTAAAACTTAGTACACTACTTTAAACTTACTTTTAACTTTCGACGCAAATGCATAAATATCAAGATACTGGTCGCACAACTGGTAACGTCCTGTATCGCTTTTTGTAACATTTATCACCTGGATTGCCATAGAATTGGGACGTACTTTAATGTCGAAATTATCTGATTTAGTAGCAAACTCGCAGGTAATGTTGCTGGACATTCGTGTAAATGTCAACATCAACGTTGACCCCTCTAATGTATAAATTGTGATTGCTGTGATGCCTAAATCTTTAAATATAATTTGGCCTGGAATAATTAAAAAACAAAATCAATATCGAAATTGCTTCAGAGTGAAAACTGGAATCGTTAGCATTATTATTCTCAAGTTTAATTTTTAGGAAAGGTACATTTGGTCTATCAAGGGGTTTTGTATCAGAGGGAACATGAGCAAAGAGACAAGGAAACATATATGTGCATTGTTTTAGTTGTCGTGCTCATGTCAACTTGAGATGAAAACCACACATTTTCATTGTAAACATATTGGATAATTTTACAAAATAGAAGGGTTTTTTGTAAATAGGTGTTGCACGTTGTTACACTAGGAACTTTCTGGTTGTTGGTTGCTTTTTTTTTTGTGCGACAAAGTTTTGAAAATGTGTTGTTGTGGTTCTTTAAAATCAAACCGCAATAATAATTTTATTATTCAGTCATGTACATAAAACAAGACTACCGACAGGTATGACAACAAAATGTTATAACATTGTATTGTATGATAACTAAGTGACCAAATAATCTATTGATTGAAAAGACACTAATATTACGATGACCTAAGATGCATTTAACTTTTCGTGTGTGTCCCTTTTTGTCATATAGCGTTTTACATTTCAACGTATTTGCAAAACACTGTCATTACATGGTTACAATTTGACAGTTCCTGGTACAACCAAACAATTTATTCCGCCGCAATAAATTTGTCAATAAAATGTTTAACCATTTAAAACAAAAAGAAAAACAAGTTTATTTATTCAAACAAAAGGTACAATTCAAATATACAATAAAAAAAACAGAAAATAGCATGTATATATACTGTTTTAGCATTGTTTAGGTATATATGCATTCTCAGCATATATCAAACGTTCAACTATTCCGAACCCTCTGTTTGTTGGCGAGCAGAATAGTTTATTGAGTGAATTGCATCAATCATTTTTTTTATTTAAGATAGTTTTAGTTTACAAGCGAATTTGTTTAGTACACGAAAGTATATTTGTATTTCTGCTGAATCTAAACTTGTCAAAAAAAGAAAATGTAATTATTGCTGAATACGTAACATTTTAATAAGCATTAGTCAATATCATTTACATGATCCTACCTTGAAAAAATAACAAAAGCAGACATAGTTTCTCTAACATCTAAAATGAAAGGAATTCCATGAAGCATATGCAAGCGAGAAGGTTGGAAACACATCAAAATGAATACCAGAAATCTAATCTAGCAACCAAGAGTTGTGTTTGGTTGCCAAACGACTTAGCAGTGGAATTTAATTAAAACAAAAACACAAGCACACAAATCTATTTTCGGAGTCAAAGTGTATTTACCACAAACAAATATAAAAGTTGTGTCAAATCTATATAACCAATAAATTTAGTGTGTTTGACAATCTTCAGAGTTGAGATTGATTTTAACACATTCTATACATAGCATTCACTTGGGCCTCTAAGTAAATACTATTGAAATATTGTTTCAATTTTCAAACAAATAAATACACTGTCCATGAAAAAACAACAAAATAAAATTGCAAATCATGGTGAATTGTAAAATAATACTATTAATATAATTTACTTCTTTGTTATACAGTTTCTGCGAAAACACGGTCAAATTGTTACTGTCAAAGGTTGTTATTTTCACATCAGGTTACGTTTAACTAAACGAAATAAAAATGACCTGAATTAATCAATTACAACTCTTTGTTTCGGGGAAATTACCGTTCACAGATAGACATATGTGGTTTCGTGGCTTAGTGGTTAAGACCGATGGCTACAGTGCTGAAGGTCTCGGGTTAGATCCTAACTTGGGGCGCTGGAATTTCAGTACTATTAGTAGGGTGTTTCACCCTCTCACACACATCTCTGGTACCTAGAACGGAGATTAAACTAGGATGGGTACTACATGGGCCTCGGTTGGTCAAATTGGTCCCCGACTTTGACCTGGAGATCAATCTATAGATATCTCTTCGGTTTGTCTGTTCCCGCCAAAAAGCCCGGTGTTTTTTCCCGAGTTCATCGGCTTCCTCCACCATAATAACAGACTTCCCTGTGTCTCCTAACACTCTCTCTGTGTTGGGTTGGGGATTGTCCTGCTGGTGGGTTGTATATAAGTTAGTGATTCATCTCAATAATCATTATTGGGAGTGTGCACGGATTTCACTGTACCCCCACAGCAATCGAGGGTGCTCCGATCACGGAGGGATCTTTGAACATACATACATACATGCATACATGGCGTATGTACTTGATACATACATTGCTATAAGTTAATCTTCACGTATGTCTTTGCCTTTTTCTCATTAACATACTATATTAGGGGGATCTGCATTTCCTTATCAATATAAAAACATTATCTGCATTAGTACGACTTCCTTTTATCGTATTTACAGGTCATATGGATATAAAATGTACAATAAAAAATAAAAGAACAAAAAAGGAGCAAAAATATATAGATGTATGTGTAATCAGGTAGCAGTTTTATGGAAATATGTGCAAAATATAAAAATACTAAGATGAAACGAAAAAATATAAAGCTTACCATTCTGAAAGGCTATTTGTTGTAATATTGATAATATTTCCGTGTTGTTTATTTTGTCAACATTATAGTTCCAATTCGTTCCATGTTTCCATTATTGTGTATCCGTTTTTTGCATATGTAATAGTTCCTAATACTATAAATACACAAACATGTTATTGAAAACAAAATCCGAACGACTTTAATTTGCAAAGATGTTATACAATCTTGGCAAAAAAAAAAAAATGTTTGTGAGTAGAGAAAGTGTCATTTTCGGCAAACGCTTGATGTTCTTAGATTTTATTGACTACCCGTTTTCAAATCCCTTTAGCATGCTTAGAGTTTGATATTTTTGTTACCTTTTATATTGTTTTTTATTATTACGAATCACAAATGTTCAAATCAGAAAATATCTGCCTAATCAATCGCCATGCAGAATTCACCACAATAACAAATACTTTATTGTGAATTGTTAATACGGCAATATTTGTATTTTGAACGAACATTAATAGTATACATATATATATCCAACGCAATCATAGGTTTGAACGTTGTTTTCAATTTAAACTTGTTTATATTTATTTTGTATGGGCTTGTATTATATTTTCCCTCCAGTTTATATAATCCGTTCATCCTATTTTGACTCTTTAAAATTCAAGTACATTATTTGGCCTTCATGATTTTTTTTTTCTAGTTTAGGTACCGATGTGTTATTTTTATAATTATAGGAAAATCGCAACTATGCGCAAGAAAAAAGAAACTGAACTTATTTGACGTTGATTTACAATAGCGCTAGATGACTACAAGGATGCAACGTCGGTATAATGCCAACAATTTCCAATCAACGAATGAAGACCTTTTGCTGGTTTTGGACTGTTGTCTGTTCTTTGCTGATCTTGTTGTCATGTTGATATTGTACTCATTTCTATTTACAAGATCAATATCACTTTTGAAAATATATTGTTTTTAATGTCTTAACAATCTCTTTTTTTTATGCAAAAAACATTTATCTAAGGGATGCAGGTTTGACTGCCACTTTATGAACTTAAAGTTTCTGCTTTTAAAATAGGACAGACATTAGTATTATTTTGTATATACCTCATAATACATGTTTAACACTGCTGTGTGTTTGCGTCTGTTCAGGAGCCGCTGGCACTTTTTAAGTCTTGTATGTTTATTTAGTTCATTTATATGTTTTGGAGTATAATGTGACGCCCCTGACCATTCGTGACCATCTGAAGCCAATAGTGACATAGGTTTTTTTTGCCCTTTGGTCTGGTTGTTGTCTTTTTGGCTAATTGTCCATTTCAATTTTCAAGTTTATTATTATTTTATTTATATACTTATTTAAAGATAATTGCAAAGATCGAAAGCTAATAATTTTGCATTATAACAGATCAAAAAGAATCTTGAATTTTAAGCAATGCAAACAAAGTGTTAGTATATTTTTACTGAAATCGAGGGAAAATAGTATTTAATTCCATGGGCGGTGTTCTTTTTCAAGTCAAAAGGCATTGCACGCTCAATCTCCCAAAACAAAGCTTTTGCAATCTTTAGTGTTATTTTATTTTCGTATTTGTCATCTAGTAACATTTAAAGGAATATGTTTTTTTAGTGTTAAAGTACATAACATGTATAATGAGCATGACATTATGTTATGTATTTAGCAGAGGAAAAAAAGAACAATTGATGAAAAAAATACAGGTAGTGCGTTAACCATAATTAAGGTGGTATGGGTGTCTAAATTAAAAATGATAGAATGTGTTCATACTTTGACAAAACGTAGTATCTGTTGTATTATGTTCAAAAATATAAAAACAAATGATAGGTCACCGTGCAGTTTCTCAAGCTACAGGTTGTGACTAAATAACATATCGTGTATGAATGATACAGGAATAACCATCATTTTATGAATAGAAGCTAAACTAAATGATAGAATTGTAAAATAAATTACGAAAAGGTAGCTTTTATTTGATATTCCAATAAGGTTTTATTGTAAAGGTGTCGTTTACGAGTTCAATTCCCTTGACTATTAGTTATTTTAGAAGTCAGATATCAATGCAGTTTTAGTGCAATGTTCGATATGACTACGTATAATAACGTGTTGATGAATTATTTCATGTTTAGCGGACATAATCAAAGATCAGAGAGATAAAATAAAATTAGTACTTATTTATCCACAAAAGTGGAGCAACAAATACTAAACTTGGCCAAGATGCCACAAACAAATTTTAGAAGGTTATAGTAAATTCCAGAAAGACGCAAAAGTGACGACAGTACAGTGAATGAAAAATGCAAACCCTCAGCACATACAATATTATCCTCAATAGTACCAGGATTATGATTAAATACGTCAGACGCGCGTTTCGTCTACATGAGACTCATGAGTGACGCTCAAACCAAAACAGTTGAAAAGTCAAACAAATAAAAGTTGAAGAGCATTGAGGACCCAAAATTCCAAGAAGTTGTGTCAAATACGGCTTAGGTAATCTACACCTGGGATAAGAAAATCTTTAGTTTTTCAAAAAATTGAAAGTTTTGTAAACAGGAAATTGATAAAAACTACCATATAATTGATATTCATGTTAACACTGAAGTACTGACTACTGGGCTGGTGTTACTCTCGGGGACGAAAAGTCCACCTAACTGTCTTGTATTATTTATGAAGTAGACATTTAATGTTTATTCCATAGGTCTTTTTACTTTCCGATCATCACTTTAAGAAAGAGGATTAGACATTCTTTGACAAAAACCCTCGAAAATGTCGACTTCCCGACTTCCCCTAGACGCCGATAGCAAAGTAAAAATAATAGCATCGAGCTCTTGAAAATCGTAAGAGTTGACATATTTATACACCAATCGGTGTTGGAGTTGGTACATCGCTATTAAGAAGAGTAAAAATAAATTCAGATATTATTGTTCAGAGATGACCACCGTTATAAACTTCGATATAATTGTTTATAAATTAGACAAAAGCGGTTTTTTATGTGTTTTCTTAAATCTCTAGTTCAGGAGAATGTATGAGTGGGAGACAATCAGATATGGTGGATTGTAAATGGACAAAAACGAACAGATGCAGTTAAATTATCTAGCTTCTTCTTATTTTTTCACAGTTATCTAAAACAAAAGGGAAAAAGTCGGCTAGTAGTGGTGCAGAGTTGTTACCAATCAAAATGTGAAAAAAAACTACTGGAAAAGTAGACCACCAAAATAAGAAAACATGGTGTCAAGGATAAATTCCAGCATACTGATCTTGTTATACGGTTAAACATGTTTTATTTTCTGACATCATAAAATACCCGTTTTATGAAGAAAAATTGTTTTTTTTTGTTTACATTCCTTTCAAACCTCTATGCTTAAATTACCCATCTGAACCTATCGTCTCTTTGTCGTTACCTATATTTGAAAGCATGTTGGCAATATCATTGAAAGGATCTTCCTTACCTTGTTAAAAGAACCACACCAAACAACGTTTCTCTATTACCTAAAATTGAATGCATTGCATTACACAAATATAATTGATGACAGATTGTACATGTTTTGAAGATTAAACATAAACAAAAGTCTTAACATTTACCAGGCTTCTTAAAAAGTACAGCGGACAGGTGTTTCGAGTACCGAGGACTAATTGGTAGAGCTCTCAGAACAAAATCATTTCCGAAGTCGGAGAATACTGAAAACAATCCACAATGTTTTAACATTGTATGACAAAACATGCACAGCGGGCTCTCGTAATTTAACACATTATATAATTAGTTTTTCAATAATCAATACCTGTTGATTAATCTAAAAAATGAAGTAAATTAAACAAATATACTGCATACGATATGGCATAGATATTTTTTTTTAAATGTGTTATGAAAGTGAAGTTATTTGACAAAAATAAGAGTTGAAAGGACTGAACATCGCCATTGGTGTGAGCTGTATATAATATGTTTGGTACAGTCATTCAGTCTCCGAAGGTGCTATTATATGAACGACATAGAACAGACTGCTTGCATTTTTTAATCGAATTAGTTTATAATTAAACGAAATGTTTTTTTCTCGGGGTTTTTAGTAATCAGAGCTAGATATTTCGTGTATATTGAAAAGAACTGGATGTTTTTCATCTAAAGTATTTTCTTTGGTTTAAAAGCTGACTAACATCTCGTATACACTATGAGCTATTATTACAATAAAGATATTACCCTACGAAATACGAATACAAAGACGTCCTAAGTGAATGTTATAAATGAAGTATTGGAGTGGTTTAATTGACATGCATATTGTTCATGGGTATCTACTGTTATTAATCAAATAAGCATTTATATCGTTTCCCATGAATGCTTCAAATAGTCATTGAATTTGCTGGTAATCACTTAGTCAAATATATTGAACTACCCAAAGAATAGTGAAGCATACAAAAACTAAAAATAAAAATGAAGCTTACCATTCTAAATAGTATACTATATTCTATTTCCTGTTTTCCATTTGAAAACATGTCAATATTGTCTAATGTTTCCGTTTTTTCATATATAAGTTCCAAAGTCTCATCGTTTATAATAAAAAAAGGGGGGGAAATCGACATAACAAAAGGACCATTATTTAAAAAATAATATAATGTTTTTTTTAACGAAGGGAAGGTCAAAGGTACTGCGTACGACAATTGACTGTCGACAATCAATATCGATTTCGAATGATATCTCTTTTTTTTTAAATCTGAAGACATGTTTTAAGTTAAATATAATTTAACAGAAATGACTCATTAATTACAAAGCAGTCTTAACAACGTACAAAATTAATCAACGGTTAGTCTTATGATTGTTAAACAATAAAATTCCAGCAATGTCCTATACCAAGAAAATTTCTCTGTGCTAATTGTAATTAGAAAGACTGAGTGGTATCCATCATAATGAGCATTGAACTCATTATTACGATAAAATGAGAAGGCACAAACCACGAAAATTTAATAAACGGCAGTACAATTTCTGTAGCACGTTGATCCTAATAAGAGGACAGCAAGGTAACTAATATAATGTTCATCTAACAATTTATATTATCGATTCAAACACATATTGGAGGCTTCGGTGGCCACGGGTTTTAAGTAATTACTACTGAAATCACTAACCAGTCAACACTGAGGTTGTGAGTTCGAACCCCACTCTTGTGGGTGCATTCGACTCCAATCTTAATTGGCTAGGATTGTCAGTTTTCCTATCGAAGGTTGGTGGTTTTCTCCGGGTACTCTGGCTTCCTTTACCAATAAAAATTGGCCGCCACAAATAAGCCCAAATGTGGTGCTTAAAATGGCTTTAAAACACCACAAATCAAAATCAAATCAAAAACATGTTGTTTCGAACAGTACATGTAGTTAACGTTATTTCTCGTTTGTTTATATTTGTAATTTGGCAGATCGACTCGTTTGGAAAACACTTTTGAAAATAGATTAACTTGGTAATAAATTGCTACGTTAACACAATTGTCATCACTTATGTGTGATTTGTATGGACAATCCTGTGTGTTTGTTTTCTTACAAAATTTTGTTAATGTATTTGTTCCAAACTTTTTTAAAGCCTCTTCTCTCTCTCTAAAACTAAATTGGTCTCTACCATGCTTTGTTTAGGTCTACATCACTATAATCTATTCTGCCTATAATGTTTTAAAAGTTGATTTTTTTCGTGTTTGTCATAAAACACATACATTGTGATTCCTTTGAAATGTTCCTATGAGTTTGAATTGTCAAAGTTAAACCACAAACATAATGATCCCCGAGTAAAATTCAAAATCCAAAATCAAGTGGAAACATGAACAGCGCAAACACTTCAAACTAATGGATAACAACTATTATATTCCTGACTCTTATGTAAAAAATTGTTTATCAAACCTGGGTTTTTAGCTAGATAAACCTCTTATTTGCCTGACAGTCACATCAAATTTTATTAATTTGACAACGATGTGTGAACATCACAAACATACATAACAGATAAAAAAAAAAGTCGAAATGGGGTACATCAGTCAACTTTGTTGCATAATCTTAAGCAGTATAAAAGAAAACAAATATTTCACAAAGAAGCACGAAAAGATATAAAGACTACGCACATTATATAAACTTTAGCGAAAATTAAAAAAAACTTAAAAATAATAACACGGCACAATAACACAATGATGGTCTGTACAAGTACAGATCTACGACATGTAACAAAGAAACACAAAAGGTATATAAACAAATCACATAAGCAGAAATGAAAGACACGAATACAAACGTTTTACCATATACTAGTAAGCATAAATCAATCACGTGATGTATAAGTTCAGAGCCACGTCAAATGGGTATCACCAAAAACAATAAAAGTAATATTTAAAAAGACAATTATAAGAATGCTTAAACACGGAATATATACTTCAAGACCATTGTGTATTATCTGTGAAATTGATATGGAATATTCATCAACAAAGTACTGATAACATTCGAGTACCTTTCTGAGAAAAATGCAAGACGTTTTTCGACATGTCCCTGGTTCATCAACTTTCTACTCAGACACTTGTGGCACATCACAAAGACTGGTTAGGAGCTGCAAGCTCGTGTATATCGAATAAGTTTTGAAATGTATATCCCATATGCCGTTGAAGTTAATATATGGCTAGAAATAATGAGGATAAAAGGGATACTTTTGTCACAGGAAAGAAAGGGAGCACCAATAAATCGCCAACCTGGGTAATTATAAGTCAGTTGAAACCACAAAAACGTTAAATGCAGTAAATGAGTCGTCCAATTAATATACTTTATTATAAATCTGCAAATATACAAATTTAAAAAAAATTACAATGTGTTCCAATAAATATGAACAGTATGTATGACTGAAATATTCGCATGCAACGGGGCTTTATTCTTACATTTACTTATATACCAAAATGCGGCCTTCAATTCAAAATTGAATTATATATTTGAAATGCTCACTATACTTTAATTGAACAATTAAACATGGATAAAAGAATAAACAACGTTACAAGTACATTCAGCGGCGACTCTCGTCTTCCGCCCTTCCTGTATGCTATATATTAGTGACTAACTTGAAAGTTTTTATATTAGTATATTAGTATATATGTTAGCGGCAATAAGTGAAATTAGGCATTAAGCTTAAATCATAGGCAATACGCTAACGTCTAGGCAGTAAGTATATTGTCTAAACGATATAAGGCATTAGTCTTAAACCCTAGGTTTAAAGCTTAAATCCTGAAAAATGTGTGCAGGCAGTCAGCTTAATGCCTAAAGTATAAATGCGAGTAAATTAAAGACATTTAATTATTTAAATAAAAATATATTTGTTACATAATAACATTATCAGAACTGGGGCCTGTTTATCGAAACTATCCTTAGATTGGTCCTACAAGATATTCTTAGGACAGAAATTAGGATAAAGTTGGGACCGACTTACGACATGTCTCAGCATGCACATCGACGCTATCTGAGGATTAATTTAGCTAGGATGTCCTAACCGCTGTCCTAAGTATTGACGTAAAAGAAAATAGCAAATGAAAACTTGAAATATTTTATCCAATTTAACCAACAACTATAATTCTAAAAAACCGATTAATTATTAGAAGATAATTATGTTTTAAATTCAACGGTAATTAATGATTTTGATATAATTATATTTGAACATTTAAACTCTTTGAAACCAAAAACTAGTCCAAAAAATTTAACTTTTTTTTATATAAGAATTGAACAATCCAATCGTAAATAGTTAAAATTAAATATATAAACGATGCATCTTTCATATAAATGCTGAGTAAAATAATCGAAATTTAAAAATACAAAACTACAGGACCCAGTTTCATCCTAAATATAAAAAAGTAGATTTGGTATGATTGCAAATGTGACCACTCTCCACAAAAGACTGGAAATAAATCCATCACTAATAAAATATGTTATTTATATTGAAACGCTTCAATTAATAATTTTAAAATATGAAAACTTGATAGAAATTGTGGTCAGATCATTCTGTTATCACAAGTTGTGGAACTGTTATGAAAGAAAATTTACTTATCCGTGAAAAAAAAGGAAAAATGGTGTGAACAAAAAATCATATCTAAATTTTGTCTACTTTTGACTAGTTCAAACCTGTTCGACTAGTGAAGTGTACAAATTTTCAAATAAATATTATAAGATGTATAATTATTCGATAGAATCTCATCCCATTTCATTTTTTGTAATAGCTCAAAAACATGAAAAAAGTATGAGTTAATTCTGTTTTTAAATTTTAAAATCACTTAATAAACTTACTTTTGAAGATCTGTCAAATGAATGTATATTTATACATGCATTATTAGAAATACATTTAAGAAACGACTTTAAATCAAAAATAGATCACCAAACATGCATAAATTCCAGAGTTAACTTATTGCCTAAAATTATGTTCGGCAATAGGATGAATAATCATCATCAGATTTCAGGAAAAACGCTAAATGCCTGAAAATTTCAGATAATAACTTAATGCCTGAAAATTTCTGGACATTGTCGTCTATCGTAAACTAACATGAATATCAGAAATGAATATGATATGAATGTGAAACATATAAAACTGAAAATAAAACAACATTATATATTTAATAAATGAAACAAAATGCATACATATATCCGGTGCCAATTTCAAAATGAAAATCGTCTATTTGGTCATAGATTCTGGTACTAAAATGTCCGTGTTTGTCAAATTCAAGGCATAAGTTTAAATCACGTATAAGAGGGTACGTAGACGGTCTACCTGACTCTAGCAAAGAGTTGTCGACATTTTAATTCAGAAATTATTCGTAAGTGACATAACTCCGATAAAAACGTCGTGAATTTAACATGTTGGATTTTGAATAGTATGAATTTACCCTAAAAAAAATCGGAGAATAAAGTGTTTGCTCGAAGCACGAAATGAGTACGAATACTTTTTAAGTAATGCGCTTAATGTTGACTCTCCTATTGATTAGTTTTCTTTGAATAACTGTTTTCAATATTAATATACACTCGTTAAATAAATCATTTGTAGGTTATCCTTGATGTTTGTCACAAAAACTATTAGTCAGACCTTTCGTCCATTATTTGATACGTCCCTCACAATTGAATGCTTCTACACTTAAACAAAGACTTTCGTGTTTACTAATATATGTTGTTGTCTTTACATTTTTTAGTATTTATGAAGCATGATTGGTTTTCATGCATATTTTCACTTCATTTGAACTATTGTGAATAGTTTTCTAATTGGCAATCATCCCAAAACTCCTTAATTTTTTTTTTTAGTTCTGTGTTGTGTATGCCTGCATTTGTAACTCTTTGTATTGATACTATGTATTAATTATTACTGTTTATTTTAAAATTTGATTTGTTTTAATTTATAATTTTGTATGAGATATGCAAAAGCTAATCAAGAATCATAGCAGCTGCAAACAACAGAATATTAAAATTCACCAAAGTTTCAATGACCCCTAATCATTAAAAATTGCGGACACAATAATATGTGAAATGAAATTAAAACAAAATAAATATTTGTATTGTAATTATTCTCACGGGAAAGATTGAAAGGAAACAAACTATTTGTTTTGGCCAATTGTTTAAATTATTTCAGTACTACAATGTTAACCTTTGCACTATTTCAAATATAATATATGCATATAACTATTGGAAGATGACTCATATTTTCCAATGTTTGTCCTACTATTAAGTAAACGTTCCCAAACACCTATGGTACATCTAAGTTACTCTTAATATATGTTCGAGACCGGAAATATACCATACATTGATATTAAAGGTACCAGAATTATAATTTAATACGCCAGACGTTTCGTCTAGATAGGACACATCAGTGACGCTCAGATAAAAATAGTTATAAAGTTAACAAGTACAAAATTCAAGAGCATTAAGGACCCAAAATTGCAAAAAAAATATGCCAACAACGGATAAGGTAATCTATTCCTGGGATGAGAAAATCCTTAGTTTATCGAGAGAAAAAAGTTTTGTAACAGTAAATTTATTAAAAATGACCATATAATAAACTGCTTATAAACATTAACTGTTTGTTCAATAATGGTTTACTACTATAAAAGGCGGGAAATTAAACCTATTACAAAAAGAATGTATTTCTGATCATGGTGGTCTATTTTATTTCTTTTAGCCAAATGCAAGAGCTGTTGAACGGTTATTTACCGTTACAAGAATAAAGGTTACACAACTCTACTGAGCATTATAGTCCGCTCATTCTAACGAGGTTTTGCTGCTTATTTGTTTAACGCAAGCGTACAGTTTAAAATCGTGGTTAACAGTTGGATTCGTGAAGCCCATATTTTTACACACTAGTGCACCTTTTTTAATTAAGTGACTATACTGATTATTGGATTAATGCTACTGCTAACCAACACATCTGACATTATTGTGTATTGTGTAATGTAGAGATATATGTATAAATACAGCCAACACAAATTCAAATTCAGAATATAAAATGCATAATGAATCAACATTTAACCGATTTCAAATGCACACATAGACTTGAAATAAAATTGAGAATGATAATGAGGAATGTGTCAAAGAGACAACAACCCGATCATAGAACAGACAACAGCAGGTCACGAACAGGTCTTCAATGCAGCGATAAATTCCGCACACGGAGGCGTCTTTTAAAGAATGTACATGAATGAAAAAATGAAAAACTACACGTTTAATAATTTCATGCGTCCAAAGCGCTTTTCTGAATTAACCTTCATCAGAATAAGTGAACAGGCATTAAATAAACATGATTTCGATTTACAAGATACAAAATAAGAGCTGCGGTACGATTACCAATGATAAATAAAAAAAACTACACAAGAGACCAAATGGAATATGGTATTACACATATAGATTACAGTATCCAATACTTCATATTCATCTTTACAATGTACTGGGACGACAATATGTAAAACGATTAATTATAAAGAGAAACTAATAGTGATTAAGGGAAAAAAATAAACGAAAAAACAAATTGATATACAGCAACAAACGACAACCACCAAATAACAGGCACTGGGTTTTATTAAACATTCAGTTAGAAATGTATACATTCGAAAACTGAAATTGATGGTATACTTATAATACATATTAATTGTTTAGCTATTTTATTCTTCAAATACACTAAATTTCTATGAGCAAACTGACAAACGTACGAAAGAAAACGAACCTGAAATATGCAATAAAGTAGTCATGATTCTGGTGAAATATACAATCTCAAAAACCTTTTACCTAATTTTACCCTTAAAAAATGATGACAGAACGTGAACATAAATTCAAAGTGGATATATTAATTGAAGGTAGTTGATAATATAATTAACGTTCTTTTTAAGTTTCTATAACAGGTATTCATTTATATTTTTTACTGTCTGGAAACAATGAAAAAGTCGCTATGGAGACCTATATGAGCTTGTTGGGTGTAAATTATAACTGCAGATTGACGTAATCCGACTGATTTGTCAAGCCGGTATCATTTCGTTGCTCTTCATTGGATTGGAATTCAGTAGATAAAAGGCTGTTGGGTCTTCTCCTGTGATCACATTGTTTGGAAGACTTTTTTGACGATCTTGTAAAACCATATGGTAAGGGTTTTTATATCCATTTTCAACATCACCTACCATAACATTGCTTAATGTTTCACTATCAGACTCATCAATATGTTGACTCATTTGAAGTTTCTATATATGTACTTTTATAAGTTTGATTTAGGATAGTTGTCGTGTCGTATACATCTAAAATCAAATTTAACAAATATTACGTACTGTTGCAGAATTAGTATCAGAACAAGTTATACGAATTTCCATCTTTCAGATCTACAAATAGCAAACAGGAAAGACCAAATTTCAAATGAAATGAAATATTTGTCACATAGATTGTAGCTGTACCATGCTTGTACATAACTTTTGTTGATTCGAAAAGGAATATAATAACAATACCTTTCTTTGAAGTAAAACATTGAAAATAGATGGTTAAACCTGTGATTATTATTGGCGGCTGTAAATGAGAATATATCGGATAATGTCCCATACATGTGTGGGACGTTAAATAAAAACAAAGTATCAATAGTCTATCAATGAATAAAAAAAACTATTTCAATTTCTATTTCTATAATTTCAAAAGTTTTAAATGATCCATAAAATAATGAAATGAAACTTTCCATATACATACACGTTTAATGATTTCGTAAATGTTTCAAACAAATGAAATGTTCTTTAAAGCTTAGGAAACATAACCCTACTTTTTATCTGTTCGTGAATTTCACGCCAATAAATGTAACAACATATCGTGTTTTTATAGTTGTACATATGTGACACAAATAGCGTTTTTTCAAATTGTATTTGTATTTACTGTCATTTGCTGATTGTGTTTTATTATTTCTGTAAAACATTGCAATCATGTTATATTCTTTGAGGAATCAGTAAAAAAAATATTTCAGAGAAAATTTCACGAAAGAGGACCCTACTATGTATATTAACAGAATGCTAGCCAGTGTCCATATGTTGGCGAACTTTTTCTGAAATTTATGGCTTAATTGTTATATTATATTTTTTTAAGAAAACTTTTCCCCAAAGTTTGTTTTTAATCATAAATACAGTTTCAAGAAAATAAAGATATTGTTGAAGCAGCAACAACAAATTATTCAATAAATGGGGAGCATTGTATGTCCTTCTTTGGAGCGTGCGTAAAGTGTTTTCGTAAGAACTTATTAAAAAATATTGAAACCCCCAAGGAGTTGGTAAACTTTTACATGGATGATTCATTTAGCGTATTCACATCAATTACTCATTTTTCATTTATTATCACATTTTTGCATATGTAAAGGTTATCCTAAAATTTAGATATAAAATGAATAGGATAAGTGGGGTTCATCCTCTTAGAATAATGTAGTGTATCATGTTCAACTGTTTTTGTGCAGATGGAATGAATATTTTATTATATGTTATTGAATTTGTTGGTCCACACCATATATTATTATGATGGTTCATGATTTTTCGAAATAAAGTATTCTTTAATGTAAAAATGAGAAAGTCAAATGTCGAAATAGGTCACTGAAGAAACTACACAAAAATCAATGATACCTGAAGTATATGATCTATGAGTTTGACTGTCCCCCTGGTATCTTTCGTCCCTCTTTCTAACAAACGACTACTAGTAGTGCCAGTGAATAATATGAGATCAGATTCAATGCTTTTTAATCCAACCCGACCACCTTTCTATATATAATACGCAAAAAAGGAACAGAACACGATCTAAATATAGAGAATAAACTATATATTTATCATAAAAATATGTAATGATTCAGAAAATTATTTGAAATATAGATATTTTGGTAAAAAAAAAAGAAATTTGACTTTTAAAATGTTCTACCTATTTTTTAATAATCAAATCTTGAATCAATGAAATGTGAGTTGTTTTTGCTCATAACATTGTCGCTT
Organism: Mytilus edulis; assembly: GCA_019925275.1. Lineage (NCBI taxonomy): Eukaryota > Metazoa > Mollusca > Bivalvia > Mytilida > Mytilidae > Mytilus > Mytilus edulis. The sequence continues at coordinate 64,018,538 of CM034354.1, read as the reverse complement.
TTATGTTTTACTTTATTGTTGTTTTACACAAATGGAGTAAGAACCAGAGTTATATTGGTTTGTTTTCTCATATTTCACGGATATTGAACATGTTGAATAATAATAGAAAAAATGAGAATATTGGATATCCATTCATGACACAATATTAAAACATAAACAGGAAAACACTCGTGAAAATTAACGCAACAGATTTTTTTTATGTTTTTCATTTTAAAATATTAATGATGACTTCAATACGGAGCAAAACAACTATCACTTCATTGTCCTTTTAACACGGCCCACAAAACACCAAACATATTTTGTAATATGCAACACCACCAAGTAAAGATGATTGAAAAAGAAAATACTGGAAAGTGATACATAAATAAAATAAATTGTAGTTCCTTAGCAAAGTTGTAAATATCAAACTATGTGGAACTTAAGTAACATTTGGTAATTTATATAACAAATGAAACGTGACGGAATATTGCTCCTTGTAGAACACCATTTGACTGATAATTTTGAATAATAAAAACTTGTACGAATAAAGCCTTGAAAAATGCCATTATAATGACATCTTCTCAGATATGAGGTACTTAAATATATGTCCTGGTAGTAGACGAGGGAAGGGGTTCCTTCATTTCTGCTTTCTTCAATGTATTCATCAAATATATGTAATCTTTGATCAATTGTTCTCCACTGTTTGTATGTTAACACCCCATTGCATTGAACACTTGTAATTATAAGTTTTAATATTCAGTCTTCAGTCTTCAATCTTTTTGGTAATATATAATTGACTTGGCTCGGTATCTATACAACCCGTCATTATGTTATTGTGCCATAGTAATATTTTTAATTGTGTCTTTCGTATTTTGCTTAATATGTGCTTTTTCTATATAGATTAGGCAACTATTGTTGTATGTGTTGATTAGGAGGAAGTCAAGCGTATGATGGTGCTCTCCGTTTTGCTGCGGCCTTTTAAGAGTACCACATTTTAATGATGTTTCCTTTATCAATTTCCGTCGTGTGTTGGGTAATAATCAAGCAAAACTGTTTCATAAGTAAACATGTTTTATAATTCCTCCACTTAAGGGCATATCCAACAGTTTCAGGGGAGGTAATAACAAACGTAAACGTTGTCTATTGTTTCCCGTAATTTAACGTTGTTTCAACGACGTCATAACGGAATCACAATTGGAATTTCATGGCCGTCTGGAAAGGGCGGGTTCTTTCATCAAAAGAAAGAGCATGGCGGGAATCGGCAAAAAACTCATACAGAATATTAAAATAGAACTCAGATATTGGTCTTATATAAAAGAACCGCAATTATCTTGATCATTATAGACCCTACTCACTTAAGTTTCCGTTTTATTAAAATTATCTTCAATACAGTAGAGAACAACGAGAACAAATGCGTAAAGATTCATTTATTGCATTTGAATGCAAATTGTAATTAACAGACTATTCTTTACCAAACTTTTCCGAGATTTTGTCATTCAGGATAGAAAACTCAAATAAAATTGAGAATGGAAATGGGGAATGTGCCAAAGAGACAACAATCCGACCATAGAAAAAAAACAACAGCAGAAGGTCACCAACAGGTCTTCAATGTAGCGAGAAATTCCCGCACCCGGAAGGTTTAGCGTTCTTCAACTGGCCCCTAAACAAATATATACTAGTTCAGTGATAATGAACGCCATACTAATTTCCAAATTGTACACAAGAAACTAAAATTAAAATAATCAAAGTTTGGTTTTACTTAAGAAAGATGAAAAAAAATGGTTTCTTGAGAAAAATAAGATACGGCGTAAACTAACATTTATCATGCATCTAGCTTTGCGTTGAAGTCCTGATGTACAGTATATACATATAGTAGATCTTTAAATGAATACGACCTTTAACTGGTAAACAATGTAAAACAAAAAATGACACTGTAATAAAAATGAAATTGAAATAGGAAAAATTGTAATATATACACTGACATACAAGTAGAAAATATCTGACGATTTTGATGTTTACTAATATGTATGAGGAAACAAATATAATTTAGCCAAAAAAAAAACGATGTAGGTCTTGATGTAGTTCTTGACTAATTACACACGCTCTCATAAAATCAGCGGGTCCATAATAGGATAGGGAAAAAACTGCCATCGAAATACCATAATTCAAAATTGGGGAAAAAGGGGGGAGGGCTAATAGCTCAAGATTTTGATCTTATTCAACTTTATTATAGTACGGCATACGTTTTACCGCTAGCAAACTCTTTATCTAAATAATGTATCAATGATTTACTTCAGATTCACGTTCGCCTCGTCCTAAATATGCGTTATATATTTGCCACTGGAGCACGGGAGCAATCAATTTATCAGTTTCATATAGTGATGCATAATCATAAGTTTTCAACGGATAATTCTCTCAAACAGTTTTCCAGTTTTGGTATTTTATTTTTATTTTTATTTTGTTTTTTAACTTTAATTTTAGAATTTCTTTCCGCATCTTTCTCTTTGAATTCATTTGTTTGAATAATTAAAAATAATAATAGTAGTCTACATCAGATCTACCTCAGTTGTTACATTGTATGCAGTCAAACTAGGCGGAGGGCAGTAGAGCAAAAAACAATCTCCATTGTGTATATGCAGTTACTCATATATTAAAGCGTAAAACCACGGCAGTCAGGCTCGTTTTTCGGCCCTTTCGTTTATTCTCAAGCTTTTGTCTTACTAATCTGTTTTTTTTTACCTTCAACTGCAAAAGTCGCAACAGATGTGTTTAATCAGCCATTTGACTTATTTGAAGATTCATGTGACCTGTATTGTTGTTTAGAGATTTTATTTGAAGTTCGTATATCCCTTCAACCATTTATTTATTAAACGTATAGATAGCGCGAAACTCACTGCACTATGCATCGGATATACATTTTTATTTCGACTAAACGAGACTGCAAATTTATACCGGCATCCGAGCAGCTAAAGGGCCGCACCAAATTTTAGCAAAGATATACTGTCGGAAGAGAAAAGTCCAGAGATGTGAACAATTCTATACCCAATCGATCCTTTTGAAGGTATACATTAATACGACAGCAACCCAACGACCCATATAATTCAAAACACTAAGAGTCAACATACAGATTTTTGTTATAGCTAGAAGCATGTAAAGAATAAAAATCCTGAAACTGCAAAATGAATCAATACGGAGTCGGTGATTTTTTCACTATCGGACACAATAGTAAAACTATCTGAATTGCTATCTTGTCCAGATACTGGTTCATTATAAATAAGAAGATGCGATACCAGTGCTATCGAGACAAATACCCAACAAAGTCAAAAAATACATTTGGCAGCCACACCGTCGCACTGCCTTTGAAAAATTAGCGGGGAAATATAACGTTATTTTCCGAAACGTCTTAATTTTTGGCGCACTTTGTGAGGCTTAGGGGAGGGATTGAGGAAACAGTATTATATAACTAAATTTTTCTCAAAAACGAGTATGGTGGTAAAAAAATTTCAAAACGTTATGACGTTCCATTTTTTTAAAAGAATAACGAATCTTACTTTGGGCAAATCGACACCGCTAGAAATATTTCAAAAAATCAAAAATGTGCCTTTCAAATGTTTATTTCTTGCCGTTTTTTGGGTCCACCACCAACGTTTTTGGCTTTATTTGAGTAAGACTTAATGCTTTAAATGATAAAGTTAGATTTTTCTTACCATCTTGAATTATTTTGCTTCAATTTGAGCCCAATTATATAAGAATATGTTGATTAAAAAATCGTATTCAGTTTTTTCAATAAAATACGTTTTTTACTTCAAAATTGAAAAAAAAAGTTCAATTTTCAGCAGTAATTTTTGCAAAAATGAAATCGACAACATTTATTTTTTTTTGGCAAAATTTGATTCTCTGTCAACTGAGGAATGAAATACCTTCAAGGGAAAAAATTCTAAACGTCAGAAATAAACTGTTGGATATGCTTTTAAGATGGAATTGAACAAACAGGAAACAAAAAACTGATAATAATAAAAATAAAAGAATCATATCAATTGTGTTGTTTTTCCATTTCAAATTGACCTTGCTGGCGATCTTGTACCATTTTAAAAATTTTGATGCTTATAATTTTGGTAGAGTCATGTCCTCGTACCACTTATCATTTTCACAAGATATTTGCTGCTGACACTGACCAGATTGGTAACTAGTATTGAATTTTAATGTGTTACTACTAAAAATCTACTTATTTCAATAATTACTATACACTTTCGTTATATATTTTCTTTCACATATTTTGGATATTTTTCCCAAAAAGGATTTCAACGATACTAAAACGTTAGAAAGTTCAATAATATTTACAATCCTGGTACCCTTGATGATATTGTATGTGTTTGTATAATCATAAACCATGAGAAATATATTGAGTTGTTGAGTTGTTTCGGGTCACTGTTTAACTGAATCCTGAGCACGTGTTTATTTTGTTAATTAGAAATGTTAATACTGATTTAATGTTTTAGCTTGTGACCCATCAATGTAAATTTGCGTTGGCTTTGATATGGCGTTGGAGACAGGAGTTTAAATCATTATATGCCTCATAAAATTATTCTTACATTTATGAAGTAATGTCATCGCATATACCAGCAAAACAATTTTTAACCGTCACACACTTTGATTCATATTCAAAATATGCATGCTTTACGCCAAATACAAGACGTTAATCGCAAAAAGAAACGCCCAAGATGAAGATCATCCAAGGACCCAGCATTTTGAAAGGTTTTGACAAAAATTGCTTACATAAACTATTCCCGGAGTAGAAAATCCTAAGTATTTAAAGTCATATGAAACGAGTGAGTGGTGAAAAATAATGTTTATCCAATTCTTGAACCAATGCATGTATATATCATAAAATTAGTCCTCTGTGCATCATTTTCTCGTTTTTTACGCAAATATCGTATAATCGTCAATTTTTTCTCTCTGTCTGTTTTGATTTAACAAATATGGCTGCTCATTAAATGCCGTGTTTTGGAGCCGAAGTTAAAGGATTGTCACGTGCATCTTATAGTAAAAAATATCAAAGAGCATGGATTTTGAGCACGTGTTTAACATGTACAATCAGGCAATTGTTTATTTAAACGACAGATACATGCGTATTGCGATCACCGGAGTTTCACGAGGAGGGTCACGCTCAGGTCACTATGCATACGGAAAAAGTCTTCCAGGACGCAATTAAAAATAAGAAAACTTCTTCTTAAAGCATTTTCCTCAGAAAAAAAATATGTGTACATAAGTTGCATAATGAAAACTATCCATTAAGTTATAAAAAACATATGCATATTTTGTTTTTTTATTTGAGGTTTCTTGAGGATGACTTTAAATAAAGTTTTGTAAAAGTTTATTTAGGATAATGACCATATCACATATGGTGGTCCACGCCAATACAAAAATGTTCGAATCATTTTGCTATTGATTGTTTACAAAAAGTCCAATTAAAGCTAATGGATTCTTCACAAAATATGCGGTCATGCCACATTTTTTTTATATTTTGTCAATAAACTCTAACAATGTAATGCAATCAAATTTTCAAAATTTGAAAGATTTGCATGTCTAGTAATTCATTAGTGCGTATACATTGTGAAGTGTGCATTTTGTTTAGTATTTGTGGTGCAGGCAGTTGTTCTGCTTTCTGTATATCAGTTATTTTCTGTGTTTATTGTATGTTTTGAGCTGGAAATGTTAACATTGAGATAAACAAAGGCTACCTAGAATAAAATGGCAACTGCAAACATCATTACATTTTCCACATTAAATATGATAACGGATATTAACTCTACCACATGTTAAATAGAAAAATGGTTTCAATAAAAATACATTTGTCCGTAATTGCGGACATAGCTATCATTAATCTGGAATTACAAAAAGACATGTATATTGAAACATTTCACACGGGAACTATAGAAAGAAAACGGTAATGTGTATTGACCAATTTTTTGCATGAGGTCAGGTCTATAATGTTAACATTAATATTTGCACTAGTTTTTTTATGAATAATGAATTTTGTCACGTATATTTTGTTTTAGCTTACATGTTAAACCCTATACATACATATAATACATTTACAGTAATTATGATAAAGGTTCATAAAGTCGACGATAAATACTATGAATATCTATGAATATTACATATCTTCTCATAAGAGGACTAGTTTGTTAAACAGCTGTATTTACAATATACAATTCAACTCATACTAAATAAACTCATCATAGATACAAGGATTAAAATTTTATATTTAGGCCAGACGCGCGTTTCGTCTACCCAACCCCTATTTCAATTTGAAGCGGCAATCCAGTATACTCCTAACACGTTAAAGTACATGTAACAGTCTGGATAAGAATCATGAAAACTAAAGAACTTGTGATACAGAGTAAATTACATAATGTAACTTTACTTGTTTGTATTAAAAGATAAAGTAAAGTTAGACTTAAATTTGTAATATAAGACCATTAAATACAGTATATGTTTTGGTGCCATATTGAATGCTTAGAAACTATAAACATTCCACTTATTCTAGTATAGAAATTATAGTTTTTTCACTCAAGTAAAATGCAAACGTAGAGAATATCTTTCTTTACAAGTTTAAAAAAAACCCACATAGCCTCGTATTCGTTTTGGGTAAGCAAAAACGTTACAGTAAACATAATCTTAGAAAGATAACCATTTTAAAGAAAAATTGCTCCCTTTCGTGTGACATGCATAAAAACAGTGGACATGTGACTGAAAAACATTCAAATGTTATTTTTATCTTTATAGAATGAAAAACATGTTGTACCAATTTCTTTCATTTAATTACAATACATAATGGTTCATATATAATAAAAAAAGATTGATAATTTCTGGGTTATTTTGGTTTCTTGTAGAGAGTTGTATCATTGGCAACCATACCACACTTTTTTTTATATATACAGTATAAAGACTATATTTTGTATTAATTCACCCTTGAATTGCAATTTTTTTAATCTGCTGTGTTTCATTTGATATTATATACATTTTTATGTACATTTTATAGTAACAGGTGCTCATGTCCTTTTTGAGAAGAAACTGTGGATGTGGAGAGAATTCCTAAAGACAAAGCAAGTGCGTTCAAAACTTGTCCAGTGACGTGTTCATGTGTCTACTCGGTGTGTTGTATATTTCAATTGATTAGAAATATACCAAAGCTATCCCAATGAAGACCATTCAGTCAAACAATAAGACTGCAGCACATACATTGTAAATAATTTTAAGAAAAATAAATTGAATATGTTAGAAATACAAACCTGATGAAGTAAAATTTCACAACAACATTGTCTTACAATGCCCATGAGCAAGCATGACAACACTTGATAACTTTTGAGGACATTTTTGCACATCTTCGTTAGGCCATGTGTGGCTTTTCACTACCAACTTTTTTTGCTGTGAACCCTTTTCATCATTTAGAACAGGAAAACAGTGTTTTCACCTTCTACCCCATCAATTTAAAAAGAGCAATCACCGGAGTAGCCAGTCAACAAAACAAACATACCAAGGTAGACCATGGAGTAATGGTTAGAAATAGTTATGCGTATACCTTGATTTCATTTAAGTTGTCTTAAAGTCATAAGAAACCTCAAATTAAAAAAAAATATGCAAATGTTCTTTTATAACTAAATAGATAGTTTTCATTATACAACTTATGTACACATACTTTTTTTTTAGGAAAATTCTTTAATTTGTCCACATTTAAATTTTCTTATTTTTAATTGTTTCCTTTCGCTGACATAATTTCCGTATGCATAGTGACCTGAGCGTAACCCTCCTCGTAAAAATCCGGTAATCGCAATATGCATGAATCTGCCGTTAAAATAAACAATTTTCTAATTGTACATGTTAAACACGTGCTCAATACCCATGGTTTTTGTTATTTGTTTACTATAAGGTGACAATCTGTAAACTTCGGCTTCAAAACACGGCATTTAATGAGCAGCCATATTTGTTAAATCATAACAGACAGAAAGAAAAAAAAAATGTCGATTAAACGATATATTTGCGTCAAAAAAGATAAACTCCTGCACAGAGGACTAAGTTTAAGATATATACATGCACTGATTCAAGAATTGGATAAACAATTATTATTTTTCACCACGTTTCATATGACTTTAATATGCAAGATCGTTATTGATAACATGTATTTAAATGATATCAGGGGTCCAGTATAATGATGTTAAAGTGAAATAAATACTTCAGTTTTTGTATAATATCACAGATTTAAGGTTTGCAAATAAATCAGTTGTAAATTGAAATACAATTTGATTATGTACAATTATGTGTCTTTGAACTGCGAAATAATGAATTACCTAGCCATACTATATACTGTAATCATGGTTATGAACAGATATATTTCGTTTCGGCATTACTGTTGCTTCCCAAAAGGCAAATGATATAACGTGATTCATAAACCCACTTTTCAAACGGCCTTTAAACCATTGGTTGACAGGAAATATGGCATGGAGTTGAAACTTTGTGACATTTGTTTTGTCATTAAATTAGAACAAGTTCCAATTATACTTTTATAAACAACTATGCTCGCTTTAATTTGATAGTGAGTTTTTTTTTTTTTTGGGGGGGGGGGGGGGGGTCATATTCATGATTTTGACAATCAGCTACAAAAATTTGTTGATGACGTCAAACTGACAAAAAATATTTTTTGTTGGCGTTTTTGTCAAATGTATCTGCATGTTTAGTTAAAATTTTCAGCCATTGTGATATGTTTCTGTGAAGTATGTTTAATGAGTATTAGTGGATGGATAAACAATACAAGTTGCAAATCAATCTATAATGTATATTTATGTTGCTCAACCAAATTTTGTCGATATAACAGACATTTCAAATAACTGTCATACAAGTAAGAAGTTTACCTAGCTGCGATAAAAAACTAATTTACTTTTTTTAATAAACCTACCGATCCTATTGTACATTGATATACATTATAAGTATGTATTGCATCAATTAATTAAGCTGTTAAATTTAAATTATCAATTTACAAATGATAAGCATATCCTAAATGATGCACATAAACATATTAAAGACATTTACATACAAAAGTCTTGTTCAATATGTTTAGGTTCAAATTGTAATATACAGTTGAATTGGAATGTGTTACATTCAGCTTTACATGAAGCTTAAAACCACTTAGTATTTGATAATTCTTCGAATCTTGACATAACACAGTTAATTTATACCAATATCAGTTAATTTACATAATTGGAGGTTCATAATCAAAAACCAAAACAAAAGTTCTTTGAAATCATAAAACATTTTTTACAACGTTCAATATTTTAAACATACTATTTCTGGAGAATAATACTGTCTAACGAATGCTGTCTTTACCTTGAAACAAATTCTTTATACTAGTTATTCCAATATTGGAAGCACATCGTAATTTACTTTGCTATAGATAAAATTGAGAATGGAAATGAGGAATGTGTCAAAGAGACAACAACCCGACCAAATAAAAAACAACAGCAGAGGGTCACCAACAGGTCTTCAATGTAGCGAGAAATTCCCGCACCCGGAGATAGCTGTATTTTGGATAGCTTTTGAACACAACTTACAACTCCGTCGGTTTGCATACTTAATTTGAAAGTCGCATTCTAATAATATTGACGTGGAAAAAAAAGTCAGAGGTTGTCTCGTCCGATGTATGACTCTTATTATCAACAATGGTTTGCTCATTTTCTCCTTTTGAGATAAGTGATGAACCTTGGTGTGTCAAATGCCGGTCCTGGTTGATGTTGGTATGTGATAAACGAAAATTGCTGACATCAATGGAAGAAATTGATCCGGTATCGTCATAATTAGGATCGGCAGGCAAAGTATGATCTCTTACAGCACGAACTTGTGTACGTTTTTTCCAGACGCAGAAGTAAACCATAGTAGCAACCCCTATAAGAATCACACCTATAATACATATATTAGAAATTAAGCCGGTTTTCTTTTCTTCATTGTTGTATTCTCTGAAACAATAATATTGCAATTATTATTGCGGTTTAATAATAAAGTCTACATATTACTTTAGAAAATTTACAGTTGTCACAGATAATTAAACATTCTTTAACTTAATATTCCATTACAATATACTATCATCTGTTAGGGATCCATAATACCGTGTTACAGTGTTTTTTTTTTACTTCGATCGGTAAACATTATTTTTTCAAACTCATTATGACAAACATTATTGCATTTCCGTATTTGAAACGATTATATGTAAAATGTGTACAAAGCTTAAGACATAGTAAACATAAATAGAGTCGTTGTTACAGGCTTCCAAAAATAATACCGTCATCAATTGGTACATTACTCTACAATTATAATGAAAAATTCAGGCGTCTACGTACTCTACTGATATATTCACCTTTCATTATGATTTCAAAACGGTAATCGCCAGGACCAAGACGATTAATTGCTGTTATACAATAGGCTTGAAAATCATCAACTTTTCGGTCTCAATCAGATATTCATAACCTTGAACTGATACATTGTTAAATTCTGTGTATCACAATGTATTATTCAAAACTTTGTAATTTGAAATTTTTCTCTTTTTTATATGTGTCTTTCCTAATTTTTCAAGAAATATTTCTTCAACATCCGGGAAACTGTATATATGAAATGACAATTCAATCGAGTCTCCGACTTTTCCAATCTTCACAGTTCTGTTCTCCATTGCAAATACAGGTGCCCCTTAAAATAAAACGATCTCAGATATTAAGAATTTACATTGTATTAACAAATATATTTTGGCTTGTTGGTACCCATCTTTTAATAACATATGTATAAAGAGAATATCATAATGGCTTTTTCAATATCGCCTCCTTATCAACCCGAGACACCAATATAATCAAAAGAGCTCTGCTTAAGGGATTATATTGGTTGAGGATTGATACGGTGTGTGGTATTAAAAAAGCCATATCATATACACTTTATTATATACATATACCTCAAATAGATGTTTTTTATGTGACATGACGTCATACAGATAAGGAGATCTTAAATGACGTCATACATATAATAGCTTTGACATGAAGTCATACAGATTAGGGATTTGTTAAAGCCTTTGCAACAGTGACTGCAATCGATGACGTGACGTCATACAGATTAAAGGTGTGATAAAGCTTTTGCAACCGTGTTGATATCAATATCATCACGGGTGGCTGATACAGCACGCTTGCCATTGACTGTATTACACATACAATTTATCTGTATTTTCTACTAAGTATATGATAAGACATTTTATCATGTATGAATACATATTTCCTTCAAAGGAATATATTTATTCGAAGTTCCAATAATTTTTGGCAGCAAAAGGAGGATACTTCTGTTTAAGATTCTTTTGAAGTCAGTGACACACAAATTCCGGATTGACATTCTTTCAGAATAAATAAGAATTGGTTGCAGATCAAGTAAACACTTGTTAATGTCGTAAGAATATATTTCATTTATAACGTCTAAATTTCGTAATTAAATGTAAACTCGCGTTTACTACAATTGTGTAAACGTCAAAAAGAAACTTTCAAATGTCTACTCGAGTAAAAAGTAAAATCACAACAACATCTAACTCCAAGGAAAATTCTAAACGGAAAGTCCTTTATCAAAATGCAAAATGAAAGGTCAAACACATTTAAACAAGAATGTGTCCAAAGTCCATGGATGCCCCTCTCCCACTATTATTTTCCATGTTCAATGGACCGTGAAATTTGGTTAAAAATCTGATTTTGCATTAAGATTAGAAAGATCGTACCATAAGAAACATGTGTACTAAGTTTCAATTTTATTGGACATCAACTTCATCAAAAACTACCTTGACCAAAAACTTTAACCTTAAATCGCACTGTCATTTTCTATGTTCAGTGAACCATGAAATTGGAGTTAAAAGTCTAATTTGGCTTTCAAATCAGAAAGATCAAATCATAAGGAACATGTGTGCTAAGTTTCAAGTTTATGGGACTTCAGCTTCATCAAAAAATACCTTGACCAAAACCTTTAACCTGAAGCGGAACAGACGGACGAACGGACGGTCAGACGAACGGACGGACAGACAAACGAACTGTCGGATTCACAGACCAAAAAACATAATGCCCCTCTACTATCGTAGGTGGGGCATAAAAAAGAATGGATAACAACTGTCATATTCCTGACTTGGGACAGATATTTTCTTATGTAGAAAAGGTGGATTGAACGCGCGTATACTCTGTGCCCGTTTAGTCAGTATAAAACGGACGTTTACTGCATAGTTTACATGCTTACCTGTTTGTCGCTTAGAAAACACGCATTTTCTATTCTCGTTATCTATTAGTGGAAAATATAATAAATATACTGTTTTTTGCAGAAGACATCAGGTATCTCGTACACCTAGGATTTGCGTGGAAATAAATGTCAGTGGACTTCTATTAAGAACAGATTGGATGGCGGTTCAAATTATTTGCAAGCGATATTTTCTTACGAATACTGCAAAACGTCAAACACATGAATAAATTCCATAGAATCGTATACACTAAAATAGTATAAGCTTTCTTTATAAACCGATTTGGCATAACTGTCTCGAACATTTCAGTGAGGTATACATTCAAACCGTGTAAAATCGTAAAGGTAGTTTACCTTTCCTTGTAATATGGTTGTAGCGTATATCAATCATGCGTACAATTTCCCTTTTTTGGAAATCTATTACTTATAAACCAAAATAAGTTGTAAAATAGAACAAGCGATATTGTTATCTATTTGATATAACTGTACCTTTATATTGTACAGTTGTTGACCCCGTACGTAGTATCTTCCCATCAATATCGGGTATACCATTACTGACAACACATTCATATCTACCATTTATCTGATATGGAAACGAATCATTCTGGAGAGTGAATGTTTCATTCTTCATATTCATTGAACGGACAAGTTCTCCACTTGTCGATATTTGATTTAACCGGTACACACTATAAATGGCTGGCACTCCATCGCATTCACATTGAAAATGGCTGGCACTCCATCGCATTCACATTAAATTGTGTCATTGGTATAAAGGACTGTAACTGTAGGAGGATCTGCAATGCAAATGTCTATATCTATTTTGTGTTGATACTATTCATGCTATTACATATACGATATTCTTTATTTAATATTTATTGCAGTTTTTTCTTATTCCAATTTGTTTGTTCTTTATAATATTCTTTGTACAAATGTCGCGAATTTGAACACTAGCCGCATTTAATCAAAGGCTTCACTACTGTGTTTCATCTTAGTGTAAAGATAATAAGCTGTTAACTTTAAAACATAACATTGTGTATAATTCGTTAAAACGTAAATAATTGACATAATTGTGCATTGTATAAATCGTATTTATCTAATTCTTACACGATTTATCCCTTTCCTGACATGTTGATTATTTTTATTTGATCAACGTGTGGATCGTTTGATTTCAGTTCTTCATTGGTCAAAATTCGATTATGACGTCGAATTATTTTGCTTTTCTCTGAATTTCCTATTGTGACGACACAAAATAAGGCGACCATGCTTTATGACGTCATATAGTAGGAACACATCTTTGTGCAGATCATTTGATAAGAAGTATTGAATTTGTCTGCATATTGTTTAAAAACCATTTGAGAAACAGATACCACCACCAAATCTCGTGTAATACGATTTTTATCCACTCTCGACAGTTAAAATTTAAATATTTATATCGCTCGGCGAGTCTCGTGTTTTTTATTTGAAAGTTTAAATGTCTCGAGTAGATACAAATCGTATCACACTCGATGCAGTGGTAGATTCCTTATAACTCTTCAACATGCTTTTAAATCAAAGGCAATTAATTTAATTATGATAAATGCATTATTTTGTATGCATTTTAATATTTTGTAATGATTTTAATTATATCTAAAAAATTCATAGAAATGAATATATTTTCAAAATGAATATTATAAAAGAAAAACAAAACATTATCCCGAAGTATTTCCAACAAAAAGTGGACATACACTTTGTTTTGATAATTCACATAATTATTACGTCATCTTGATTGTATATACTTACACTTTATAAATAAATCAACTTCGATAATTATCGAGGTATGTGTACTGTCCACGCATTTATATTTGGACAAATGATCTGTACGATCTGGTTTAAAGGAATATCTCACACTCTGCTTATCACCAATAGCTTTGATTGTTCAATATGATTCTAACCGTAAGGCAGTGATGATCTCTTCTGTGGCAGATAAACATTTGATCTCCACTGCGATATCTTCTTGTCCAACTAGTTGGTTTTGATCGGTTTGGTTAACAAACCATATTTCTGTAATTAGGGGAATATAGTTAATACAAAATGTTGTATTTCGAATGCGTTATATCTTGTTCATATCTAAACACGAACATGTAATGAAGCATGAGTAGGATAACATTACAACAAATGTAGGTTTTATTTTTATGTTACGATTAAGAAAAGTACATCTGGTTTCCGACTCGTGATAATAAGGTTAAACTTTATGAGTGAGTTAAGATGTAATTTATATCTAATAAAAAAAAAGAAAATTGTCTTTAATCCAACCCAAAAGAGATAAAAAAAAATATCCACCAATAGTCGGACTTTAGCTAGCTTCTTAACTAAAATGTGAACCGATTCAGTAAACAAAAATCGAGTATATCAAACTAAAATGCATTTCCATTAACAAGTATACTACATTAATGGCAATTTAATGAAAACTGTGATGAACTGTTGTGTTTGTGCTGTAACTAGAAGCATAACGATTTCATGTTTTGGCCACTTTAACATTGCAATGGGGTATAGAACAAATGTTATCAATGACAGTTGTTTACCATTGCAAATTTCGACTATTAAATCGCTGAGTATTATGAATTATTAACTTACTTATTTTGTTTTTTATATAAATGTAGTAACTTATGTAATTTAAATAGAAGTTAAAATGTCCATGCATATTTGAGGATGAGAGTAATACCTTAACTGACATAGGCGGAATGAAATTGAGGTAATTGCTTTGTTATGAATTACACTTATATATATTTAAAGCAACCATTGGTATCTGTCTGAAATAATATTCAATGGGTCAATACTTACTGGCTACCTGTAGCTTTATCCGACCAAAATCATACATGTAACATGTATACAAGCCTTTATCTTCAATGGTAACATTGTAAATGTGAAGATCTATATGTATTGTAAAATTGCTGAGTCTTCGAGACTTGTTTCCTAGAAAGGCTCCGTCTTTTATATTGCTATAGAAAAGAGGTCCTTCGAATATAAATGTTAGTACTGATGATGATCTCTCAATGGCACAAACCTCTCCAGTTGACCGAGGTGGACAGGAAGTTCCTGCAAATAAAAAAAAAAGAGTATGCAAGTCTGTGCTCACTATATATGCTGGTGCCGCATAAGCATAACAACAGATTTTCTATTCTTGTATCAATTGCACGAGTAAGCAAGGAGATGCACAGATGTCAGGGAATATATAATTTCTTTCAACTTTGATATTCAACTTCTAAAATTGTATATTATATATAAAAGTACATATACACATGTACTCCTGGAAGTATCATTTTTAAAAATACATTGTTAAGCATGACAATACTATCATATTTTATTGCAAAGCACATACGTTTAAATGATACATCTTAAACAGTAGAAATATAAAAAAAGAGTACTTAATGTCCTTAAATTCATCACATTACTTTATTTTTTCTAGTTAACTACTTTATTTGTCATGATTCACTAATTTGTAATATGGCATCACAGAACAAATGTTCAATCAAACTATATATTTGATAAGGTTCGCCTTACTTGTTATGTCTAGCTGTAATGAATCTGATAAATCCCGATCGTCTAACCAGTAAATTCCTGTGTCTTTTGTTGTTAGATTTATTATCTGAAATTCTAAAATTTTTGGTTGTAATACCATGGCATATTGTTTGGTGTTAATATTCTTATAATCTATATTATGATATATATATATCTTATTAAAACGGACATCTATCTCTGAGTTGGTCATATTGAATGTCAGATTCAGTGTTGACCCCTCGGCTGTGTAAACTGTGATGATTGATTCAGTTAGTATTGATTGGTCTGAAATAGAATTTAAATCATGACTTAGTATCATAACTGTTGTTATTAACATTAATTTATATATAATATATATATATATTTACTTATCTTTACTATGGTCTTCATAATGAAAATGAGTAATGATGTTTAGGGGTTTTTTTCAGAGCCAAACTAAACCTGCTTTCATAAATTCATTTTCACAATCATGCTAAGAACGTTCATGGTCATACTGCAGTAAACAAAATACGGCTGTCGACCTCCTGTTTACTCTATCTGCCTATGCAAGAGAGACGAAATTCGATTACACAAACGTTCAGTCTAATTAAAGCCGGCATTTTACATAGTTCATGCACAATGTTTTGTTTTTAGACGTAAGCCAGTCATTAGTGAAGTGATATCCTGTCAATGATATTGCGACAATGACACTACGACGATCAGTACTGGCTAGTATCAACGTCAATTAATCATTGGTGAATAGTTCTGTGATTTTATCAGATTGTACACCTGTTAGAATTATTACAGCTTTCAAGTACATGCTTTTAACTTTATTTGAAAAGAGATCCAAAAACTACTGTTGCGAATAAAAAATTCTTTGAAATTAAACAGACCTTGAACAATCCAATTATACGAGTTTTGATATATATTTGTATCTATATTCATTATATTTATGTTTTTAAAGCTTAACTGACCATCGGAGGTATTCGGAGGTCAATAGTTAACTAGATGGCATCTGGACTAAAATACAAAAGATATGAAGCTATATATTATCGAGCCCATAACCTGTAAAATGTTTATGTTAGACTTTTGTATAATTTGGATAAATGATTAACATTGTTATAAATTAAATATGAGAATGTGAGTCTAATCGATGAAGACGAATTTGACAGCTAGTGCCCTTTAAATTAGACAAAACAAGTTCTCTTAGACAATTTATACATGCTGTTTACATCCTTTTGTTTCAAACGATTGAAGAATTGATTCATTGTATAACTGTATTTTTTTACATTTTTTTTAATACTGAATACAGTCTTACCTTGGAAGAATAACCAGATAAGGCAAATCTTCATGTAGATCTAAAATAAAATGCATTATTTATAGTCAAAACGTAAAAACACTGGATTTTAAAAAAGACTTGTTAAAAAAAAATGGCACTTGTCATATCAAGTTATATAATATGGTATGCATAAAAAAGACACAACAAAACATGAGCAAGGAATTTAAAAGATTGTTTGACCTATACAAATGTTAGTCCAAGGTAGTTTTTGCCTTGACTGTGTCAACTCGTCACCGATAGTGTTATTATATTAACGACTTATTGTTTAGAGTATGACCATTTTTTTAACAAAGTAAATTTATGAAATGGTACGCTTTCTTTTTTACTCAGTAAGGAATGCTCAGGATTTCGAACGAAAGCTAACGTTGACGATTAAGGGTTTGTGAATGTTTTTTTTCTTCGAAAACTAATCTAAATATCTTTTAAAATATAAACTGAATCAACAATAAAGACATGACCCAGATGAAACAAGAATTTCTTCAGCTCTGAACATCATGAATGTTTACATGACAACTTAGGAAAGCATACTAAAAGCGGTTTCATCGATATGTATTTACCAGGTTGAGTGTTTGTGTCAATCGCAAAATCTGTATTTTGTCATTCCCATAAATGCTTAAATGAAGTCTAGGTTTCTGTATGCACTCTAAAAAGGATATAAGTCGACAACAGTTCATTCTGTTAAATATTGGACAGGTCTGAGGCCGTATCCTGCATGTTGACCCTTTTAAACAGTAACTCAATTTAAACAATGGAAAAAAAGAAAGTACATCTGAAGGTAAACATTGTCAACATGTGTTGGTACATGTAGAGTAAGACTCAGAGTATGCGTAAGGACTACTCTAAATATGCTCCGTGAATACCTTTACATGCATTTTGTGTTCCAAGGTGATAAAGATGGTGAAAGTATATTCCTAATGCAAAAAACGAAGAAAGTGGTGATGAGTGATTATGCTGTTTCAAACTTTGGATAAAAATCAAATGTGTATTTAGATATATTCGATTTAAGTGTGGATTACAAAGAGGATAAAGTTTTAGGTTGCATTTCTGTTAATATTGACAATGCAATTTCCCATAAGAACTCCTTTTACGGCTAAAACTGTACCACTTTTACTATGAAATTTTGAAAAAATCTTATCCTAGAATTGAAAGTTCATATGCACCACAATTTTTTTCACAAGGACTGTGCGGCATATTTTCAACGTTTATATGCCCTGAACATCTTAACTACCCCTACCTCGAATGAAAGTTTACCACAGATTTCAATGTTAAAAATGTGCACATGTATATTTACTGGTAACATTCCCAAGTTATGTCCCTGTGAGATGGAACACAAAGTGCATAACTGGGAACCAGTATGTAAACAAAATTAATTTTCGATGAATATTCAAGATCTCCCCCAAAAAGGGGTGTTTTGAGAAACAACTGTATTTACAAAGTGCAACCTATAGCAACTGATACAGGCAAGTTTTATATATATTTTATTTCAAAATGTAGTCCTCTCCTTTCAGTTTCTTTTTTATTTTCAGGTTTCATTTCTCATATGGTGAATGAAAAAAAGAGAAGAAAAACTACATGTTAAGACAGGTTCACGTTAAACCATATTGAGTGCACTGCAGTCGATTTAATATCAAGAACCTAAAATTCAGAAATTATTGCGAGGTTTTATTATTACGAAAAATGCGACAGAGTTGTAAACGCAATAATTTAAACACGCATTTTGATGTATTTTATATGAATTAAACAGGATTTTTCTCAAAATCGTAACAATTAAAATCGCATAATACGGGTGACGTTATGGCTTTGAGAAATACGCAACATTCATACCACATATAAAGCTACAAAAGGCACCGTTATTACACACTGTAAAACCGGGAACATATATCGACATGCTATACAATAGAAATGCAAACTATACGATGAGGTGTATGTGATTAGATACAAAAATAAAGCAATAACTAGGAGCTACATGTACGTCGAATGTAAAAAGATAATAAAAATCGATAACATAATTGGCTTACCATTTTTAATGTCTATCTGTAGGTACCGGGTTATATTTCCTTGTTTTTTTTTCTACCAACACACTATGTAACAATCATTTTATGTTTCCGTTACATTTTGTTTTATTCGGATTAACAAATGTAATTGTGCATATTAAAGGAAATAGTAATTCATCCTACAAAAAATTATTAAGGACCAAATCAATTTTTTTATATAAACATATTCCATTTTCGGAACCAATCCAAAAGTAAATGATAAATAATTTATATATTTTTTTTTAATTGGAATAATATATATTTGATGGATTTTTCATTTCTACTAGTGTCTTGTTTTTTATCGTTGTTGTTTTTTTGTTGTTTTTTGTTGGATTTTTTTATCTTTTTTTGCCATGGCATTTTTGGTTTGATATCAACTTTTGAGTTTACTTATTCCTTGTTCTAATTTTGTTTTCTTTTCACATTTCTTGATTGGTGTGATACAAATAGTCTGTTTTCAACAAAGGCTTGGTCGCAATTTAATTATGATGTAAAAATAGCTCAAGAAACAGATTCCACCAATATAACTCGTTTGTTACGATATTTTTCAACTCACAACATTTATATTTGAAGTATGTAAAGAGCCCGACAGGCCGCGCACTTTAATCATTAAAAATTTAGAGTAGAACAATTGTGACACACATGTTGCAGTGGTGAATCAATTGTTTTGGCTTTCTTGAATGAAATTATGGACATGCATCACATTGTTATTTTGATGTTGTTCCTCACGATTTTCTATTTATGTTACAATTTTTGCTTTTCTAAATTTATATATAACATTTTAGCTCAAGTGTAACCCATGTATCATGGATGTAGGAACAGACACTGTTTTAAGAAATAGTCTTCGAAATTGAGCATCTTTATCTTGAAGATTTCTAAACGGATCATTGGTTGTACTTAGTTCACATGGATTGTCAAGAATTGACAGTAAATAGAGTGTGAATTTACAAAATGATTGATAGCAGCCGTAGATTTGCTTTCATTAAACCATGGGTTTGGCATTTATATTCGATTGTTTTACCCTAAGCGTTAACGAGGGTAAAAATACGACTATAAATGCCCAACCCATGGTTGAAAGAAAAACAAATCTACGGCTGCCATGCATAATTTCAGTTCTAATGGGACAAATTCGGTAATTTGCTAACAGTGAAAGCCCTATACACACAATACTGTTTTTGGCTGTTCTGTTCTACCCAATATGATAATATTAGTAATAGCATATCATGTATATAGTTCAATAATGTTTTTTTAAACGCAGTTGTCACCTATTATGTTCTCCTATTGTAATTTTATTGCATTCCTTAGCGTGCAAGAAGCTTTCAAACGTACGGTGTTTACATTTGACTTTTTTTTCAAACATACATACATGTATGACGTCAACTTACTTCGTAGCCATGCAAAGACGAAACCATTTCGCGAATTCCGGCTAAACAAAATTTTACCAAGAAACATAAATTAAAATGAACCGATTTGAATATTTTGCTTTATTATGAAAATAGGTATATCGTATCTGAATCTTGGCGAATGTAAACTGTGGCTTTAATTTCGAAAATAAAGAACACCGGGTAGTATGATAAAATTGGGCGTAACTCGGAAAAGACTTTTTTATATATGTATGCGCTTGCGGTAAAAGTAGCTCTAGATAAACTGTTATTATACTAGTCTTATTATAATTTTCATTCAACTTCTGTTAAAATTTGTTTGCCCCTTTCAAAAAATGATTTCAGTCACTAATTTTCAATATTCAGTTTACTAGGATTTGGTAGACTTTTTTGGAAATGTTTTCAAATGTGAGCTTGGTTTTATAAAACACAATGGCGAACGTATTTACAAATATTTTGTTTAAGGGAGGGATACCTTATATGTTAATCGATCTACTTGATTTCTTTATTTATAACATATGTGTTATGTTATAAGTTTATTTAATTTACGAAAATAAACATAACACTCGTAGGGCAAGCATTTTTCATAACTCGTTGTTGTTCTTCTCTTTTTGTTTAAAAAATATATAGCTAATTTTCTATGCCATTGTGTATAATATTTTCAACTTAAGTTTTGTTGCCATTCAATTTTGATAGTGTATTAAAATATACTATAATAAGAACAACAAAGTATAAATTAGAAAATTAACAAATATGAAGCAGGAAACGAATGCAATAAGATATATAAGAATAGTGGAATTAACTTTTTTTGGAGTGTAAAAAATCTTAGAATTTTTTAGATAAATATGTGCCTGTGATGGTCCTTTTTGATTTTGTTGATAGATTTGACTCTTCTACTCTTTACACTACAGTTCCACACAATCTTATTAAAAATAAAATCCTGTTTGATTGAATGGTCATTTGGTAAATCTGAATGCATACGTATATAAAGCAAATCATTTAAAACCATCTTCTGTAATGAGAAAGTTAAATATGGTAGAACTTCTTACTGGTGGTATAAGGAAATGATTTAAGCGGTTAATTTTCTCTTTGATAATATGTATGTATGTTTTGACAACAACGTTTATTAACAGGTTGTAGGTATTCTAATGGGCAATAATAGCGGCCCTTTAATAGAAGACTTGTGTTTGTACTGAATCACAATGTATGACCAAACGCAGAAAAGATCCGTCTAAGTGGCATTTAATTGATAAATTCATCAACACTTACCGTTATATTGATGATATTTTTTCCTTTAATAATCAACAATTTTTTCATTATACTGCCAACATTTACCTAAAGATCTAAATTTAAATGAATCAAATTTTAACGGTACTAACTGTCCTTTCCTTAATTTAGATATTCCGATTTTTCATGTTAAACTCAACCCTAAAATTTACCACAAAAGGAACGATTTTTCGTTCCCTATTGTTAATTTTCCCGTTATTGATGGTGATGTTTCTTTTGCACCATCTTACAGTATTTATATTTCACAACTCGCTCACTCGTGTCTTTTGTGACATTTTTTATTATTACTTTAACGAACATGATCTGTGTATTTCTGTTATATTATTACGCCTGGAATTTCGTTAGCACAAATTACTCAAAACCTTTACTAAATTGTTTCCATTGATATAAAGATTCGGTTTTGAAATTTAGTTGTACCTGTAGAAAACATATTTCAAACGAAATAGCACATCAATATTTTTACGGAAATGTTGGATATCGTGCCCGTAGGTTTAGAAAAGACACTAGTAAACTTATCGATCCTTTAAATAAACTTATTTTAAAAGGTTACCACTTCAAGACAGTAAATATATCCTTGAATATCGTTTTATTTGTATTAATATTGATTTTGTTATCAATATATTAAACGCACACTAAATTTTATTGTTATATTCATATACACATTCTCGGATCTACAATATGTCGATACCTGTATCTGGTATTTGTCTGACTGTTTATGACGTTTTACAACTAAATCCATTGAATGTTGTATGTGTACTGATTTAGTCTTAGATGCATGATTTTTTTTAGTTGTTAGTGCACTTGAAAGCTGCCAATAACTGCGAATACTTTCAGATCTTTATTAAGTGTCTTTTATTTTTGAGATATAGAGGTACCCAGCCATGCGTACTCTGTGTAGTATTTGTATTTGTATCCATCTAATGAGTTAAACCTTTTCCAGCTAATTTCTATAGTTCTTTCTTATGTTGTACTGTCACACCACTAGGTAAGAGGAGGGTTGTGATCCCGCTAAAATGTTTAACCCCACAACATTCTGTGTGTATGTGCCAATTCGAATTATTAGCCTGTGATTCAGTGGTTGTCGTTTGTTTATGTTTTGTATATTTGCCTTTTCGTTCATTTCTTTTACACAAATTAGGCCGATAGTTTCCTCATGTCGAGTCTTATAGCTGACTATAAGGTATTCATTTTTGAACGCCGTATTTTGACCTATAATTTTGATTTTTGAGTCATTTGGTCTCTTGTGGATCATTGGCAATCATACCACATCCTCATTCAATATGAAGTAAGATTGAATTAAGATATGAGTTCCTGTCTTTGTAACTATCACCATAATGCCAGATATTGTTAAATAATACTATGAGATTATGGTTAAACTATACGAAACAGAAATTGAATATTTAAAGGAAAAGTGTATAATTGTATCAGCTTCTTCGTATGTGTTGTGTTGTTTCTTGGTTGTTCATATTAATGAGCTATTGTTATTGTAAGGACAAGTATATATGGTTCACTTTTCTTTGAAAAATACCGATCGTGTTTCCATCAATACGCAAATCGATAAGATAAAAAATTTGTATTCAAAGTAAATAGATAAAAAGAGTGGTTTAAATCTTAAACGAATGTGTCTGTGAAAACAAAACAGGAAACTATAATTAACTGAAATACTTCAAGTAAGAGTAAAGCTTGGTTTTTGTACATGTAATCTTGCTCGATGAAGACTTGTTTTTTAAAGGAAGCACAATGTTTAGAATACATTGTATTCTTTCGAAATAATCTGCTACTGTTTAAATAGAAATAAGAAGATGTTGTATGATTTTCAATGAGACAACTCTTCTTCCAAGTCATATTGTGTAAGAGGTAAACATATATAGGTTAAACATACGTCCTTCATTAAATCACATTAGCTGACATCGAACAGCAATACATAACGGGTCTCACAATGACCACTGTAAAACAGTTGAAACAGGAAATCCGACGGTCTTCTTTAAATATTGAAAAACGAAAAACGAGGAACCACATCAACTAACAACTATCACCAGACAACAGGCTCTCGACACGGAACAAGTTCACACAGAAGCAGCAGGATCAAACGGTTGAACTGGAGCAATTCGCACTAACTTGAAACATTAGTGTAACATTACAACATATAAAGTTGCTAAAGAACAATGATTATTATGTTTCAAAACGTAACAATGGGTTTCAGGTATATATTTTTTACCAAAAGTTGTATCAAGTGTGTTGATGCATACTTTTCTAAAGGGTTGACCAATGCGAAAACACTATCACAAATATTTTGAAAATCAAGAAAAAAATATCAGCAACAGTACATCTGTTCAGTTCTATTGGTAGGACAGCTACAAGTTGTGACATTGAATTTTAAGTAACTTTTACTGAAAAGAATGATGATTGTAAACGGCAAGCCATAGTAAAAAACTTAATTATGACTCATATTGGCCCTTTATTTCTGCATGTTGAATACTATTCAAACAACTCTCTTGCAGATCGAAAGATAGTTTGTTCCATGGTTTAATGTCTAGCCATGTTTCAGCTATATTTCATGTTCCAGTAATTTGTTTACGCTTTCAGTTACTGCGAGAATTTGTTCATATGGTACCATTTGTTATTTGAAAAAAGCAAAACAACACAGAGTTGTTTGACATTCCAGAAAAGGAAAACATAAAACTAATATCTAGTTTGATTTTTCATTATTTTTTCTTTAATCAGTGCCAAATATTTAAAACACAATGACAAATTATTGAAGGTTATAATGACCTAATAGTCTATCGATATCGCGGACACACTTGTGTTTGAATAAAATTAAACAATACACATGTGGATTAAAAACTTCCTCCATTGAAGAGTTTGGAGAACCTACCTAAAGGGAACGGAAACTGTCATGTTAGATTTTAAGTATCATAATAACGAAACAAATGAGTAATATAAAGTAGATTGTTCCTGTCAAAACAAACAAGTAAAGCAATAATAATTTTATTTATGCTAAAGTTTATAAACAACATTTTATATACAAAATTTACACAAAGGTTGATGAAGGTTTTGATTGTCGACAGCAAACAAGAAAAAAACATGGAATAGCACTCAAGCTTAAGCAATATTGTACAAAATGTCGAAATCAAATGTATTGCAAAACTATATCCAAATATATTGAACACGTAAATGTGTAATATAAAGGAACTGTTTCTTGTCCGTGCATATCATCCTGTTTAACTGTGGCAATCAAGAAAACAACTTTAAGACAGATAAATGAAAAATGGATTCACAAATATGATTGATATAAACATAAAATAATACAAAAAATAATTCACAAATATACTGAACTTTGAGGAAAATCAATTCGGAAAGTCCATAATCACATGGCAAAATCAAATAACAAAACGCATCAAAAACGAACGGACAAGAACTGTCATATTCCTGACTTGGTACAGGCATTTTTAAATGTAGAAAATGGTGGATTAAACCTGGTTTTATAGCGCTAACCATCTCACTTTGATGACAGTCTCATCAAATTCCGTTATATTTACATTGAAGCGTTAACTAAATAGACACAATAAATAAAATAGTCAAAATATGGGTACATCAGTCATCATCGTATAACAATTTTAAAAGGAACAATTTAACAGAACAAAAAAGCATCTATCTACAAACACATTCATTGATTTGTGTGTCTGACGTCAGAAATTTTTATACTTCACATAGATTTTTCGTTCAATGTGCATACAAACAATTATTTTTAAATTTACATAGGCAATGTTAGCTTTAGGGTTAAAAATCAAAAGTATATAAGAATAAATTTCAGAAATAGACCGAGATTGAAAATAGTCCAAAAGTTATATATAGAATTTATAAGAATCCACAAATAGTTAATTCCACTACGCGATTGAATGATTTTGACGTTTATGGTTCATCGTATTTTGTAATTCACAAAATATATCATAATGACATAAAATAGAACAATATCATACTGACGGGATCTTTTAAAGTACAGAGTCACGTTATAAGAACCAAAAAAAAAAAAAAAATACAAAAACTCGCATATACAAAACACGTCACCAAAAAATGAAAGACAATACAAACACATTGAGGAGATGTATAAGTACCGAGCCACGTCAAACGGATATCACATAAAACCATTCAACAGTAAAAGTAATATTAATAATAGAACAAAGACAAATGAAAGAACTATAAAACACGTTGCTAAGATGATAAACAACATCAGTACGCAGAATCTATACATCAAGACCATCGTGTATTATCTGTGAAGTTGATATGGAATATTCATCAACAAGGTCTTGGTACCTTCCGATGAACTTTTTTAGAAAAAGGACGAGACGTTCTTTGACATATCCCTGGTTCATCAACTTTCTACTCGGACACTGGTGACGTTTTACAAAGTCTGAGTAGGAGCTGCAAGTTCTTGAATATCGAATAAGTTAGGAAATATATATCCCATATGCCGGTGAAGTTTGTATATTGCTACTAAGGTGGGGGGAATTTATAATTTCAAAATTAAAATTGTCTTGTTTGTCATAGATTCTGGTACTGAGATGACTGTGTAGGTCAAATTCGAGATATAAGTCTAAAAATGAGGCGGAGGAAGCCGTGTCTGTTGTTTCTTTAATCTCTAGTTCTGGGGGATATATTAATGGAACCCAATCAGAAAAGTTTTGTGTGTCACTATTAACGAAATATGCCTTATGAAATCCCAAAGTAATAAATTTATAGCGTATGCTACCATTTTTATGATGAAAGGCATTGTGGATTATTTCTTTAAGGCGATTTTTCAATTTCACATGGGGAATGGTGGTTGAAAAATCAAAAGTTTTGATAGAACTAATTTCAGAAAAAGACCGAGATTTAAAATTGTCTAGAAGTTTTTTAGAATTTGTTAAGAATCCACATATGGTTAATACCACTACACGAGTAAACAGTTTCACAGTATTTCTGAAGACCCTTTTTCACTGCGGACAGAATTTTAGTCAAACCTAATGGACAATTCTTTAATGGAACATGAAGATGAGCCAGCATTATAACCGTTGTTTGTACGGAATTTTATGAAGCTTTGGTATCCAATACAAACAAGTGAAGTCCTCCGATTTGGTGTTCAATGTAATGTTTATTGAAGCCATGAAGGACTTATAATTTGCTTAAATCTCATCCTTGTCAAATGATATGTCTTTGTATGTGGGATTACCTGATGCTCCTTTATACCCAATTCCTTTACAAGACATTCGTAGAAATACGATTTACATACAAAGACAATATTATTTGAAGCTTTGTCCGCAGGAACAACAACATACTTATCATGAAGAGATGATAGATATTTCATGGCCTCTTTGTCTCTCAAAACAGACTGTGGTCGATCGTTCACACAGTTTTTCAACTTGTGAATGCGACGTTTTATCAGAGACCTGATAGTTTTAACCCATTCTGACAAAGTGTCCAGTTCAACTTCTTCTCGCTTAGCCCATGATCTGGGGTAGTCCTCAATGGAATCAATAATTATTTTGAAGTTATGGTTCCAATTGATGTGTTGGGGTTCTCTAAACTTAGGTCCATGAGAAATCACCTTTCGGAGATTTTCATGTTGAATGATGTTTAGATCAACAGTTATAACATGACCAGAGGGGCTGTAATTATAAGGCGAGTGGGAACAGTCACATGTCGGAGTTTTTTTTTATATAGTTTATTTGAAAACTCTTTAACTAAAATCTATTATTTAATAAAAAAACTTGACCAAATGCCAAAAGAATGTAATATAAAAATGATAACAGTATCTTTATCCTTACTTGAACTATCTAACTTTTTATTACTTTTCCATCAACAGTCATAAGTTATGGCAACGACACAAACATTAACGTATCAATGCTGTTATATTCAATCTTAGCTAATTGTTACAAATTATATATTTCTAATTCATCCTCACTGCACATCCAACATAACAAAATGTGTCCTTGCTTTAACTAGAAAATAGCTTTATTCATTTAGCATTATGTAAACAATAATCAAGCAAGTCAAAGGAATTAGTTTATATGAGCAAAGAGAAACTGCTGAATAATTATTTCTAATTATCAGTAAAATGACTGACTCTTTATGTTTTTGTAAATATTCAATTTTAATAATGTACTCCCTTAACTTTGCCACATGAAATCAACGAATTATAATATTTTACTGCAGGACAGTTTTCATTTTTCACATGACGTTATTTAGCTTCGATTCGTTTTAGGTTTTTTTTTTGCTAGTTAGCAACTGAATGGTTTAATCAGTTGAGAGACAAAAACTGTAACGATAAAAAGAAGATAAACATTTAAACAAAGACATTTTTCTTTTCTTAATCGCATAATGTATGAGAATAAACTTATAAAAACAGTACATACTAAATTATACCATATCAGCGATTCGTCCCAAATTTTTTACATATTTAACAATCAAATTGCATGTATATCTTTCCTAACTAAAAACCCGAGATTCGTATTCCCATTTCGACGAAAATTAGAATTGCAGATTGATGTAACCCGCTTCCTTTGTCAAACTATGTTCAAGTAATTGCATTTCACTATCTGAGTCAGCAGATACTATACTGGTGTTTCTTTCTATTGTGATTTGAGTGTACTGATGACCCTCTGGACGATCTAGTAATACATTCTGATAAGGGTTTTCATATCCATCACCAACATTGCCTACCATAACAGTCTGTGATGTTTCACTATCAGAGTCATTGCTAGTTTGACTCTTTCTGTCACTTATCTGTTCTTTATTATCTATACTGTCTGTATCATCCGTAGATAAAACATCGGCCGTTCGTGCATGCCAGTTACCACACGTTCTTGTAAATCTCATTGGTAAGTCAGTATTCAATTCAGTCGAGTTACTATCGGGTGATTGCACATTGACTTCATTTGATATATGGGCGTCATGTTGGTGCGCCAGATCTGGCCTTGATTGTCGTGTGTTTCTGCCGAACGTACGTTGCTGACAGCGCCGTACGAGATTGTCCCAATTTCATCATATGTATGATACGTGTGGTCCTCATTCACATTAGAATGTATTGAAACCCTACGCCTTACACGTTTAACACAGACGCCGACATAAACAATGATTAACTAAATAGAACCACACCTAGAATGCAAATTGTGAAAACATACGTCCCTCTCTTTCTGATTTATTTCATTGTGCTCTGAAATTAATACAAAGCTTACATTAATATGGTAAGAAATATTCATAGAACTATTTATCGAAGAATTCAGACAGAGAAAAATATCCAGCGAGTGACCAAACAGCGCATTAATTCACGATTGCGCGTTTTAGACTTAACCTGATCAAATGTCTATAGTTGTTTTCATTAGCAGTGGTACTGTTATATCAAAGTTACAACAAAGAATTCAGAAAAAAGAATAAAAAGAGGTACTGTAAAAACCCAACCTGAATGTCAAATAAATGTAGATGATGATAGCTTTCATATTGATAGTTTTTATTGTACAAGAATATTATACAACGGTATTAAAATTCAGTTCTAGTTGTCACTTAAGATGAGTAGTTTTACAAAAATGGAAAACTATGTTAGTATCCGGTTAAAATAGATAAATAGTGACAATACGTTTTGAGTACTTGCCAATTATACCTCAGGATGGATTATGTGACATAAAGTTGAAGAAATTTAAGTTTTAATTTTCACAACTTGGTGTTGCATTAATATATAAGGTATGATCTTTTTTAATCTGATTTTTTTTCAAGTCTTGAATCATTGCCATGATAAATCTACCGTAATAAATATTGTTTTTAACATATTTCTTTATGTTTTGCAGTATTTAATTACCCAAAGGATTCTGAAAATATTTCTTAGCGATACTTTACATTTTTTTTTTAAATTTAGCTAGGAAAAAAAATATAATTTCGACAAATACAGTGGAGATCACTTCTAACCTCTCATTAGAACTGTCAGAATATTCTGTCATAGAACTGTTCTAACCTGTCCTAGAACAGTTCTAGCTAGAACAGTTCTACCCTAGAACTGTTCTAGGTAGAAATGTCAGGATCAGTTCTAGGTAGAACTGACTAAATCAGTTCTAGGTAGAACTGTCAGGATCAGTTCTAGGGTAGAACTGTCTAAAACTGTTCTAGGTAGAACTGGCCAAATCAGTTCTAACCGTAGAACTGTCAGCAGAACTGACTAAATCAATCAGGACTGTAGAACAGTTCTAAATGACGTCACTGCAGAAAGGGCAATTTAGAATTTAGAACAAAAAATCAGTTCCAATTATTTTACTATATATAATAGCAGATGTTTCTATATTTTTTACTGATCAAAAGTTACATGTACAAATATCGAAGTGGATAGGAGGTTATCCAACTCATCGGAGAAATATTTTTATGAGATTGCAAATGAAACATCATTGTTTACGTTTCTTCGTTCCCCGTTTTTAACAGTCTCTTCGTAAATATAACTCTGCATTTGATTCAATTAATCTTAATTTACCTTGTTTGCCTTGGATTTACATTCATGATTTAAGATTCTGTTTTGACAAATGTTCAAACGAAAATTGTACAGTGGATGAATTATGGGATATCATAGTAAATTAATGAACACAGTGTTGTTAAACGCAAGAGAACTATGTACATTTGCACTGAGTTCTCAGATTTGCATTATCTCGTTGCCAAACTTATCCATAACGATAATGAATAATATTTTGGAGTCTGGAACGTCAGAAAAATATACTCGATCTGAACATGAATGAAATATTTGCCACTGGGCCGGCGTAAGGCTACAAACAAAACCAATCATTTTCCTTTTTCAAATTATATTAACAGTATAGTCAGTATCATGGATTGGCCATGTACTTAGGATGGATGCCAACAGTATATGTTCAGTTGCACTGACATGGAAACCAGAGGGAAAAAAGAAAGTTGGACGTCACAAAACCACCTGGAGACGGACTGTAGAGACAGAACGAACATCACTTGGATGGAACAGCTGGGCTTCAGCAAGAACAGTAGCTAAAGACCGTGTGAGATGGAAACAATGTATCAGGGCCTTAAATGCCGACCGGCATGCATAGGATAGGTGAGGTGAGGTGAGGTATAGTCAGTATATACCTTTCCAAGAAGAGAAATTCTCATACATGTACTTTTCATTTTAAAATAAAGTACATGAATCAGTGATGTGAGTGTTGGATGATGCCGTTAAATAGTTTTGTTTAAAAAAAAACCATCATGAACTACTGACTAAAAAAGTCCCTTTTTGTGACGGTTCATTATTTAATAATTTAAGTGTGGATGTAACGGGTCTTCTGTCGTTATTGTGTTATCAGCGCCCATAGACATAAGTTAGTCATGTGACCGTAATGTCATCAACGTTTTTTCATGGTTTGGCAAGGTTTAAAATGGAATTTAGAATTAAATTATAAGAAATGACTTATCATTTTTTCTGTCTATTCGAAATAACATAAAAAATGTGGTGCACACTATTAAAAAACCCGCTTCACGCATTTTACATTAAAAAAAGTAAAATGATCAGTTTTGGCTGATGCAGTCATATATGGTCAGATTTGGTTGATGCTGTCAAATATGGTCAGTTTTGATTGATGCAGACACATATTTTTGTTACATGGGTCAGTCTGAGGTATGAAAACTACTGATGTTTGTTCAATTTCCAATATTGCAGTTATTTATATATACTACAGTAAAAAAATATAACTGAAGTACTGTACAACTATGTAACACATAAAAAAAAGCAAATATGGTCAGTTTTGGTTGATGCGGTCAAAAGATTTTATTATACAACTCAGTCTTAAGTATGAAAACTACTGATATTTGTTTACGATTCAATACTTTGAATAAAAAGAGGATATACTGGCACTATAAATTCATGCGAACAAAATTTTGAGGTCATTGTTTTCCAATATTGCTATAACTTGTATATTACAGTCCCTCTTGACCTGAAATTATAACTGAATTACTGTGCAGCTTTATAGATTTGCAGAAAGAAAGAGCAAATAAGGTCAGTTTAGATAGATGCTGTCAAAAGATTTTATTACACGACTCAGTCTGAAGTATGAAAACTACTGATATTTGTTTACGATTCAATACTTTGGATAAAAAGAGGATACACTGGCACTATAAATTCATGCGAACAAAATTTTGAGGTCATTGTATTCCAATATTGCTATAACTTGCATATTACAGTCCCTCTTGACCTAAAATTATAACTGAATTACTGTGCAGCTTTATAGATTTGCAGAAAGAAAGAGCAAATAAGGTCAGTTTAGATAGATGCTGTCAAAAGATTTTATTACACGACTCAGTCTGAAGTATGCAAACTACTGATATTTGTTTACGATTCAATACTTTGAATAAAAAGAGGACATGCTGGCACTATAAATTCATGCGAACAAAATTTTTAGGTCATTGTTTTCCAATGTTGCTGTAACTTGTATATTACAGTCCCTCTTGACCTAAAATTATAACTGAATTACTGTACAGCTATATAGATTTGCAGAAAGAAAGAGCAAATAAGGTCAGTTTAGATTGATGCGGTCAAAAGATTTTATTACACGACTCAGTCTGAAGTATGCAAACTACTGATATTTGTTTACGATTCAATACTTTGAATAAAAAGAGGACATGCTGGCACTATAAATTCATGCGAAC
The DNA here is from genome assembly GCA_019925275.1 of Mytilus edulis. NCBI lineage: Eukaryota > Metazoa > Mollusca > Bivalvia > Mytilida > Mytilidae > Mytilus > Mytilus edulis. The sequence continues at coordinate 63,986,046 of CM034354.1, read as the reverse complement.
AAAATTTTGAGGTCATTGTTATCCAATATTGCTATAACTTGTATATATTGTAGTCCCTCTTGACCTAAAATTATAACTGAATTACTGTACAGCTATATAGATTTGCAGAAAGAAAGAGCAAATAAGGTCAGTTTAGATTGATGCGGTCAAAAGATTTTATTACACGACTCAGTCTGAAGTATGAAAACTACTGATATTTGTTTACGATTCAATACTTTGAATAAAAAGAGGACATGCTGGCACTATAAATTCATGCGAACAAAATTTTGAGGTCATTGTTATCCAATATTGCTATAACTTGTATATATTGCAGTCCCTCTTGACCTAAAATTATAACTGAATTACTGTACAGCTATATAGATTTGCAGAAAGAAAGAGCAAATAAGGTCAGTTTAGATTGATGCGGTCAAAAGATTTTATTACACGACTCAGTCTGAAGTATGAAAACTACTGATATTTGTTTACGATTCAAAACTTTGAATAAAAAGAGGACATGCTGGCACTATAAATTCAGCGAACAAAATTTTGAGGTCATTGTTTTCTAATATTGCTGTAACTTGTATATTACAGTCCCTCTTGACCTAAAATTATAACTGAATTGCTGTACAGCTATATAGATTTGCAGAAAGAAAGAGCAATAACGATCAGTTAAGATTGATGCGGTCAAAAGATTTTATTACACGACTCAGTCTGAAGTATGAAAACTACTGATATTTGTTTACGATTCAATACTTTGAATAAAAAGAGGATATGCTGGCACTATAAATTCATGCGAACAAAATTTTGAGGTCATTGTTTTCCAATATTGCTATAACTTGTATATATTACAGTCCCTCTTGACCTACAATTATAACTGAATTACTGTACAACTATATAGATTTGCAGAACGAAAAAGCAAATAAGGTCAGTTTAGATTGATGCGGTCAAAAGATTTTATTACACGACTCAGTCTGAAGTATGAAAACTACTGATATTTGTTTACGATTCAATACTTTGAATAAAAAGAGGACATGCTGGCACTATAAATTCATGCGTACAAAATTTTGAGGTCATTGTTTTCCAATATTGCTATAACTTGTATATATTACAGTCCCTCTTGACCTAAAATTATAACTGAATTACTGTACAGCACCCTTTTTATGGACGATCAATGCATTTGAATGAGGACAATAAATTTTAGTTAGGACCCCCCCCCCCCCCCCTTTTTTTAAACTGCTGGATCCGTCCCTATTGGTTTGGCCCGGAATAACGTATTACATTAAGGTCAGATAATTTTGTTATGTAAAACGAGTCATCCTGACTCCCCGAATGACAAATGTAAAATAAATGAAATAATAATGCCCCCCCTCCCCCCCCCCCCAATATTAACGGCTTGATTTATGTTCAAAAAATGAAAGAAAAACAAATAATTTATGTTACACATCAACAAAAGAAAATCACTGAATAACAGGCTCCTGACTTGGAACAGTCATATACATGCAGAATATGGCTGGGTTAAAACCGGCAAAATAGCAAAACTCTTTATAATATTAATCGCTATTTTGCCGAAGCCTTTATATTTAGACAAAGAGTTCTTAAATTTTAACCAAATCAATTCTAGCCGTAGAATTTATAAATCAATTTTAGCTGTAGGATTTATCAATCAATTCTAGCCGTAGAATTTATAAATCAATTCTGGCCGTAGAACTGTTCTAGAGGTAGAACTGACCAAAGGTTTGGTCAGTTCTAGCTAGAACTGTCTACTGGCTAAAACTGTTCTAGGGTAGAACTGTCAGGATCAGTTCTAGCTAGAACTGTCTAAATCAGTTCTAGGTAGAACTGACCAAATCAGTTCTAGCTAGAACAGTTCTAACCTAGAACTGACTAAAAGGTGTCAGGCTGACAGTTCTACATACTGTTCTAGAACAGTTCTCCTGACAGATTCTGACAGAATTTATGAGAGGTTAGAACTGATCTCCACTGTAGTAAACATGTGTTGTTAAGTGCACATTCATGGACATATATACACACTGTAACAAATGCAAATTTACTAATGACTAAATGGACACAACAGAGTATAAACGTGTTAGCTCGTGTAGACATTTGACATTCCCATTTCTTATGCGATATCTCAATTGTATTCACCGAGCATTGATTTTGCAAATAAATTATGTGCACGTGGTGTTTACATGTCTGTACTTGTTTTGTCTACCCCCAACTGTGACTCAAATAATTCAATACTTCTGAAATTTAAATTCTACTTACCTTTCTTAGTAACTGCAAAAAAATACTCGCTTGCGCCTAGACGATTCGTTACTGTAATACAATAGGGTTGTAAATCGTCTATGTATAATTCATCACTTTGAGTCAAAATATCATAACCAGGAACTCCAGTTGTTTTGTCAAATTCATTGTATAATAATGTAGGTTTTAAAACGTATTCATCTATTTTCCTTTTTCGACCACGCAGTCGTCCTAATTTTTCAAAGAATATTTCTTCAATATCAAGGCAGCTGTAGACATGAAATGAAATCGTAACAGATGACTCTCTCACTTTTCCAATCTTGACATATCTGTTTTCTTTGGCAAATACAGGTGGGCCTTATAATAGATGAAATCAACTATGTTAAAATTTGTGATTTAATAAACGTTATAAGAGACAATAACAATCATAACAAAGGAGTAAAGAAAGACTAACAAAACCAAAGGACATTTAGATAATTAATGTGAGACAATTCTACAGAAATTAAAAAAACGTTCGTTGTTTGTTGTATTGTGTGTTGTTTGTTGTTTGTTGTGTATTGTGTGTTGTTTGTTGTTTTATTGTGTATTGTGTGTTGTTTGTTGTTGGTTTTTATGTTTATATATAATGCCATAATGTAGGGATATATATAGTTACATACTTGTAACGGATTTTGAAGCAATGTTGAGTTATTTGTTAATTTAAAAAAATATGGAACACATTTTATAAAGTTTGCTTGAAATTTTTTTTCTCACTTTTATCCTGATTATTAGAATTTAGAATTATGTTAGTCGTGTAAAAAAAAACAAATATTAACCCATTATAGTTACCATGATTACAATTGTATGCGTGTATTTCTTATATAAACAAAATAAAAGACCTATCAACGCATTTAGGTCCTAACACTCGCATTTAAATTTTATCCTTTCGTGCATTTTGATTCTTTTTCCAGTTGTTATAAAAAAAAAGAAGATGTGGTATGATTGCCTAAGAGACAACTGTCCAGAAGAGACCAAAATGACACAGACATTAACAACTACAGGTAACCGTACGGCCTTCAACAATGAGCAAAGCCCATATCGCATTGTCAGCTATAAAAGGCCCGATCTGACTATGTTATACAATTCAAACGTTATGTCTATTTAACCATTACTATTTTCTTCTAATGATTTATACATCTTTGCATTTTAAATGATTAGGTCAGAGCTTTTCTAGTAAAGCAAATTCAGAAAATTTGGACGCAAGACTTTTTTTTCATTAAATTCGTACCTTCATAATTTACATGTGTCGAACTATTCTGTAGTTCCTGTCCATTCGTACCTGGTATACCATTACTAACAACACACATATATCTTCCATTTCTTTGATATGGAAACTTATCTGTTTTAAACATGAAAGTTCCATTATCCAAATTTATTGAATAGACAAGTTCCCCATATTTTGATATTCGATCTAACCGATACACACCATAAACTGGTGGAACTCCATCGCAATCACATTCAATTGTTACATTCGTATAACGAACTATAACTGCGGGAGCATCTGTAATTCAAATTTAGTAATGTGGGAAATTTAGTTTTTGTCTTTAGCAAAATTACATACAAAACATGCAATAGGGCCTAATTCTAGTATTTAATAATCAAGTTTAAGAAGGTTTTGTTGAAAGACATTTTTATAGTTATAATTTATTATTGTATTCATCAGCCGATTTTCAGTACACGTTATAGTCTTGCCTCATAGTTTAATTACCAAATAGAAGTTATATAAAACAGATCCGAGTACAACTTTTTAAGATAATTTTAAAAACGTAGGCAGCATGGTTTCCCCTGCCTCTGGCAATTGAAACCACTGATATCAACAATAACTATGTTGTTAATCATTTGAAACTTGTTGACTGATACAATGTATATGTTTCAAATCTGACTATTAAAAATGGTTCGCGGTCTTAAATCGTTCATATTTATATAAATTTTCAAATTAATAGAGTTCTATCGTATCGGTCAACCGATTCGTGTTGGTGATTTTTAAAGTGTATTTGTTCTTCATGATCAATCTGTTAGACCATGGTTGGGGAAAACAACTGTTATGACGTCCTTATAGTGTTAACATGATTTAGATTTACGCTATATTATTGAACAATAGGTATGTTATTGCAAAATATAGTTGAAAAATAAGAATAAATGCGATGTTAGAAATCAGGTCAACTTTTGATGTAAAGCTACATCTAAAAATGAATTTTAAATGAAAACACATATAGTTGCGTTGTCTTTGTCCAACTTTAAACAAGAAATTTGATTCTACGTTTTCAATTGATGTGTAAAATGGTTTGTTTCAATCACTATCTTCGATTGACAAGAATAAGGGAAAACGTAGAACAATCAGTTTTGATAAATTTGCAAATTGTTAAAACTAATTCGAAAATTTCCATTAGATCCTTATGACGTTGAATAATCGGGACCCGAATGACACCTTTGACTGAACATAGCTGGTTACAATATTTCTTATCAAAATCAATGATAATAAAAGAAAAGACATTACCGTTAGAAAGATGTTAAGTCAAAGAACGTGACTTCATCATGTTCATGGCCATAATTTTGATGCATACATGTTGTTAGTTTGTATAGGTAAGCGCTGGTAATTAATGAAAGATTCACAATACTCCTTCACGTTGTAGTCAGATTACAACAGGTACTATTTGTTCATGCTTCTACACCTACTTACATTTGATACTTAATTCCACCTCAACCATTTACGAAGAGTGTTTACTGTCCACACATTGATATTTTGTCAGATGATCTGATCTGTCTGGTATAAACGAATAGCTCACAGTTTGATTATCTCCAATGGCTTTGATTGTTCCATTTGATTCTAACGTTAACTCAGTTATGTACTGTTCAGTGTCAGAGGAACAAACGATTTCTATTGCTTCACCTTCTTGTCCTACTATTGTTTTCAGATGGGTTTGATTAATGAACCATAATTCTGTAAAAAGCAATCCAAAACTAATTTCAAAAATATTCTTATAACTACTGTCTTTATATTTTCCTAACAAATCAACAATTATAGCAGTACCGTCAGTGTATATATTGTCCTGATGTTCAATCAAAAAAGTACTTTATATTACTAAATTGTCCTTAAATATAATGTTTATGTTTGGGTTGTCATTACCATGATTACATCATTCTACTAACTACAATGTATGTTTACGTTTTCCTTGCATCTGCCTCTATGTTTATGTTGTTTACACATCTACTACTTATAGTATATTTTCTTCCTTCACAAATAAATATTATGTTTGTGCTGTCATTATATCTACTTACAATGTTTTAGTTGTCCTAAAATCTACTTACGTAAACCCCGTTTACACTTGGAAGAAATTGAATCGATCTTTATTTAAATCGATCTTAAAAAGACCAGTTCGCGTTTACATTGCAAAAGCAAGACCATCGATCGAGATCGATCTCATTTAATCCAATTAGTTCACACTACAACATAAAATAATAATAGGTCAGAATTATCACCATATATTTTTATAACAAAGAATCCTAAAAATAGAATATTAAAGGAAATCATGCATCTCGCACACACTGCAAAATGATGTAGAAAATAGTTTACTCGTTAGAATTTCGTATGAATATAATCATTATTATTTTGTTTTTTATATCACAAGTCATAAAACAAAGACAAGTGTGTAGACTATCGCTAAAAAAGGAACCATCAATGCGTTTGAGGATGAGGATTTGTAGCAAGAAATAGAGCTAATCGATTTAGAAGATAATCCCAAAACAGCGGGATATATGTTTACTTTTATTATTCCATTTTACGTTTTGAAAGACCTGTGTTTTTTTCAGCCAAAACGTGCGCAGATTTATTTTTAAATCTAAATTAAACATTCACATGAAAAAAGATCGATCACGATCGGTCTAAGCGTTTTCACACGAAAAAGATCCGATTCAAATAAGATCAATCTTTTTAAAACCACCTCTGGCTGTAAATTATATACGTCAAATTGAAGATCGATCTTTCCCGTATATAATAGACCATAGATCGATCTTAAAAGGATCGATGTCAGTAAAGATCGATTATTTTTGCTAGTGTAAACGGGGTCTATGTTGTCTTTAAATTTAATTACTATGTTTGTGTTGTATTAATATTTTAAAATTACTAAGATTGCGTTGTCTTAAGGTTAAATTACTATTTGTGTGTTGTCTTAAGAATAAATAACTATGTGTGTGTTGTCTTAAGATTTAACTACTATGTTTGTGGTGTCTTAAGATTTAACTGCTATGTATGTATCGCCTTAAGATTTAACTACTATGTTTGTGGTGTCCCTTCATCTACTCATTATGCTAATTTTGTCTTAACATCTCTTTCCTGTGTGTATGCTGTCTAGGTATTTACATGCTATAGTTCACCTAACGTCTTCTTACTTTGTTTAGAATTGTTCTTACATGTGCATGTACTTACTGCGTTTATGTTGTCAAAACATTAGACCTATAACTTGAACGTACATGAATACTAGGGAATTATTATTTTGTTTACCCTTTAACTTTTCCTTAATATAGAAATACTCTATGATTTTATACTAAAGATGCATTCAGTAATTCCTACATTCTACCATCTCGAAATAAGTTTAACCCTGCCGAATGTTTGTGCTTGTCCAATTCAGACGCATCTGGCTTTTGTAAGGCTTATATGATTTCTACCTATAGTTTTTTTATGTATTATCTTAACTGAATGGAGTTAAGTATGTCGTTCATTATCACTGAACTATAATACATTTTGTTTAGGACTCATCTGAAGCACGCTACGGTGCGGGACTTTATCTCTGAATTCAAGAACCATTGGTGGCCTTCTGCTATTTTCTGCTCTTTGGTCGTATTGTTGTCTTTTTGACACTTTCCCAATTTCCATTCTCAATGTTATTGACTAATTGAATCAAAGAATATTAATACTTCGCACAGACACACCATTTATTTCTGGCAACATACTAGGCAAAAAAGAAACGTTACATGCTTATAAGATCATTTAAATTTTTTATAACAAAAATTGATAACACAAATTTAATGGAATAGTTAGCTAACATGATTTTGAAGAGAATAATAACAAGTTTTCTTTATTGAAAACAATATTGCACATTTTCGGACAATTTTAACAGGACGAGTACATAATTCGAGTTAACATGGCAATACCTTGTATGACCACCTCTTGCACTTATGACCACCTGACACCTCCCTCGCATGGAATCAATAAGACTTCGAATGAATTCTTGAGGGATGTTGTTCCATTCCCTAAATAATTGCAGTTCGGAGCTGGGCTAGCGTTTCCGGTGGATTTTAGCTATTCCTGATACGTCAACAAGTTCGTCCCAAAGATGTTCAATTGGTGATAAATCTGCAGACTTTGCTGGCCAAGGCAACACACGAATATGGTTATTCTCCAAAAAGGTCATCGAAATGTGTGCCACGTGACAACGGGCGTTGTCCTGCTGAAAAACGTGGTTAAAACGATGTCTTCGAAGAAACGGGAGAACAACTAGAGCCAGAATTTCGTCCCTATACCTTGTTGCATTTATGTTACCAACAATTATTTTGAGCTCGGTGCGTTCCTGGTAGGTAATTCCGCCCCATACCATGATTCCGCCACCACCAAACCGATCTGTTTCCTGCACGCACGCATCAGAAAAACGTTCATTGCGTCTCCGGTAGACCCTGGCTCAGCCGTCGCTCAATTCCAAGTTGAATTAAGATTCATCGGTAAAAAGAACCTGTCTCCATGTTTGCCTATTCCATCGAATCCGTACCCGTGTCCATTGAAGTCGCGCCAGCCTGAGACGCTGCGTAAAGATATGTCTCTTCAATAGACGAAGAGCACTAAGACCAACTTCACGAAATCGGTTACGAACCGTTTGAGCAGATATTCTGTTGTTATGTCTTCCGTGGGTTTGTCGTGCAGTTTTTGACGCGTTTACAAATCGATTCCGGAGATGAATGATGCGGATGTGTTTGTCTTGACGTTTCACGTGGCCTGCCACTACGGGGGCGATCATTTGTTGTGCCAGCATCTCTAAGACGAGTCTTAAGCCTTACAATAGTCATTCTAGAGACATTAAAATGATTTGCAACCTGCACTTGAGTCATTCCTGCTGCCAACATCCCAGTAGCTCGTTCTCTCTCATTTTGGCGTAGACGGGGCATTGTTTTACGTGTAACTTTTTCATTTTTTTAATGCGACCTTTTGTTAACAATCGTGTTCAACACAATAAATGACAAAAAGGACAACTCGATTCCAACCCTATACAGGTACATTTTTGAAAATATGGTTATTTGTTTGAAATTCGACAATGACGTCACGTCATTTCCGATATTTTTAAAAATGAGTAGATTTGATAGATAAATCATTCAGGTTAGTAGTTTTAATCATGAAAATATTTGAAATTAATATATGTGATATTTTCAAATTAAAAAGCAATGTTACGATTCATTTTTTGCCTAGTATATATATACCTCTGTGGTTTTTTTTTTACATCATCAGTTGAAAGTCCATTTTACCATCTTGTAGTTTAATATATAATAGTAGCATTCAAAATTATTAATAGTCATGATTATATATGTATGTATTTCTAACAGTATTTCAATAGGACAATTGAAGAAGGGGGAGGGTAGGTGTGAGTTATAAAATAGTATAACTTGCATTGTTGTTATTTAAGAAATATATAGTTATGTCATTATTTTTGTAAATTCTAATTTGATTCGTTTATATACAGTATCATGTTCAATTGTATTTAGGTGTGATCGGTCAATATTCTTCTTTCAGGTCGTACAAATGTAATATACTCGTATTAACCTTATCCAAAGGTTATACTTGTATAATATAGTGTACCTGTATTTTTATGAAATACTTTGTAGAAAAACAACTACTTACTGGATACTTGCAGCTTGATCAGATCAAATATATTATTAAAGTTATAATATCTTTCGTCTTCAAGGGTAACATTGTGAATGTAATAGTCTACATGCAGTGTGAAATTGCTTAATATTCTATGCTTATATCTCCAATTGTTCCATTCTTCTACTGGTTTATAACGAAATGACGCCTCGATTATAAATGTGAGAACTGCCGATGATCCGTTAATGGTACACTCGTAATAAGATGGACTAGATTGACAGGATGTGTCTACAATTAAAATTCGAACGTACAAGTATAATGTACAATATATTTCAAAGTGCGGCACATACCACTAATCATATAATAAGGCTAAGTAAAAAAAAGATATTCCAAAACTCTAGGGTATGTTTATCTTTAACTTTGTAATTTGGTAGTTCATTTGTTTCTTACATTAAGAGACATGTGTATGCCTTTAGTGGTTAAACATTGAAAGGAATGTCAAGTTTTTACAAGAATGCGCCTTTGTGTATTGCTATAGATATCGCAGCAATGTTTACATTGTAAGCTTGATTATGTTGATGCCTTTGCACTTTATGTTTTTCAATTGTATGAGGTGGGAGCCCAAAGAATAGGCATACAATATTTTAAAAAAAACTTAATTATACGGTTTACTGTTGTCAATGGATACTTCCAAAATATCTCTTAGTAATATAATCCTCACTATTCCGTATATAAAATAATATTACCTGGTCAGCAACCAGGTATTACCGGAAGCAATAGTTTATGTTAGAATTGACATATGTTTATGTTTACCCTTGAAAAAATGACACAAATGAATGTTTGTGACAAGTAATATTTGTTTCAGAACGAAAGGAGGAGATTTTGTTATCCGATGGCTTAAAATGAACAACACAGTTTTTATAGACATGTGTTATTACAAATTAAAACATATAAAAAAGAAGATGCAATATGATTGCCAATGAGACAACTGTCCACAAGAGACCAAAATGACAAAGACATTAACAAATATAGGTCACCGTTCGGCCTTCAGCAATGAACAAAGCCCATACCGCATAGTCAGCTTTAAAAGGTCCCGATATAACAATGTAAAACAATTCAAACGAGAAAACTAACGGCCTTATTAATATAAAAAAAATACGAAAAATAAAATATGAAACACATAAACGAACGACAACCACTGAATTACAGGCTCCTGACTAGGGACAGGCACATACATAAATAATATGGGGGGTTAATCATGTAAGCGGGATCCCAACCCACCTGGTACATGTTAGTTACGAGTACTACACTATTTGCAGTTAGACTTGTCTTTCAAGGTTTATTAGTACCCAGCTGTTCTTTCCGGATAAAGGAACGCAAACTGAAAATTCGTTGTCAGCTGCTACAATTTTTCATCTGAAATTCATTAAAAAATACTCCACAAATGCAACAACGAATTTGTAGGTTGTTATAATACATGCAACCAAAGACACTCATTACGCTTCTTTCTTCTGCATAATAACAAACATAAAAGAAAATTAAAATGTCAATTGTTCTTGAACAATTGAGAGGTCTTTCCTTTTGTAATGTAAAATACATGTTCCAATAGACGTAGAATGTATTGAAAAGTTCTTACACAGGTTATGCCCTTAAAGAAAGGTCAAATCTCTTCGGTCAAATGTAAAAAAAGTTGCGCCTCATCCACCTCAACGTTTTTCAATTTTTACTATTTCTGTAAGTACAATCGTTTTTGAGATATCGACTAAAAAGTTGTAAGGTCAAAGGTCAAGGTCAACCTTAAAAAGCTTTAAAACACACTGAAAATCCTTAAATAAGGTCAAAAACACATAATTCGCTATTTGCGACATGACCTTGACCTTTGACCTTTTGACCTTTGTCAAGGTCATTAGTCCCCAATGTCATTACTGAAGACCCCATGGGTCAGAGAACAATTGAAGGTCTTTCCACCAGTTAATATCTATTTTGATATGAAAATATTAAAATCAGTCTAAAATGTCAGTTCATATGGCTTATGAATTTAAAGCAAAGGTCAAAATCTAGAACGTCAAATAACCTATGACCTTGACCTCAATTTGAAGGTCACAAACTGAGGATAACAAATCAAAAGACCCTAGGTCTCTAATACGTATGGTTAATAAGTTATATCACTTTACACATAATTTTAGATATGATAGGGGCAAAAACTCCCATTCATTGTCTACGCACCCTTTCAACTAAAATTATTAAGTAACGACATGTCGCAACTAACAATTTAGTCAAAATAATTTGTCGATATCTTATACGGTTTCTGGAAATGAGTGGAAATAAGCCTAATTCAAAAATTAGAATATGACCTTGACCTTTGACCTTGACCTAATTTTCATATTTTTGGACCAAGGACCTCAAATCAAAAGATCCTAGGTCTCTATCACTTATGGTGTTCCAGTTTAAAATACATTTAAAAATTTCAAATACAAAAAGGGAAATAACTCTCATATGGAGCGTTCATATTGCTTCGGTCGAAATTGGACAAATCATGCGAAGTATATAACGAGCAATTTTATAAAATAAATTTGTCGTAATCTCTTACGGTTGCGAAGGAGTTGTGAACACAAGGAAAACAGTGTTTGGGGAGATAACTCCTACAAAGAAAAGTATTCGGTTACGCAGGGTATATTTCAAAAGCGCATAAACTGTTTGATATCATATACCAAATATCTAAGCGACATATTGCGAAACAAATGTTTATCGCAAGAACAAAATTTGGCGGAAGAAAAAAAAAATAATCAGAAGAAAAACAATAGGTCTTTCCACAGAAAAGTGGAAAGACCTAATAATCAGAAGAAAAACAATAGGTCTTTCGACAGAAAAGTGGAAAGACCTAATAAACAGAAGAAATACAGTAAGGTCTTTCCCTTTTGAAAAAGGAAAGACCTTAATGATAAATATAGATTCTACCACTGCATCGAGTGTATTACGATATTTATCCACTCGAGACAGTTAAATTTTCAAATTTAAAACGCGAGTCATGCCCGAGCGTTTTAAATATTTAAAATTTAACTGTCGAGAGTGGATAAATATCGTATTACACGAGATTTGGTGGTGGAATCTGTTTCTCAAATGATTTTGTAACATTATGCAGGCAAAATTATTCCTTCTTTTCGAATGATCTTCGAAAAGATGTGTTCTTTCTATGTGACGTCATCAGGCATGGTCGCCTTTTTTCTTGCCGTCACAATAGGAAATTCAGAGGAAAGCAAGAAAATTCGACGCCTAATCGGATTTTAACCAATGAAGTACTGAGATCAAACGAACCTTACGTTGATTAAATTCTTGTTATACAATGGGTGCAGAAAGGGATAAATTGACGAAGAATTAGAGAATTTCAGCTTATTAATCATGTTAATCGCATATCCAATATAAAGTATCACCAAATAATCATCTAAATTCAAATATATTACAAATGTGTATTATCTTAACAAATAAACGCAATACAAAACTTCTTTTAAAACATAACCATTTTAAAAAAGCATGCATGCCTGATTGTTTTAATTATATATTCTACATAACTTGTTGTTTATGCTCTGGGCTTGACAAGACTTACAATAAAACACATTATTAGCCTCCCAAAATTAGTAGAAATATTCAAGGTGAGCATTATTTGGTAATGTTTTTAAGCTTATATAATTTTATCAATTTAGTGTAGAACGGTGACAAATGGTATCAACGTTAAAATAATACAGCTAAACATGTTGCATGGTCGATCCGAGTACACATATGGCTGATATTTAGAGACTTAAAATAGAATTAACTTTGCTGTTCATGTTTGCTTGTCAGCGGAAATTTACAGACCGAAGACTGAAGACTGGGACATTCACAGACGGAGCAATATGTCTTTGGAATGCGACTGCAATGCACATTATGAGGTCATTAAATAGTATGCAAGACTCACAAGTTGCATTACACAAATATAGTGCATAATGCGGAGCTTTAAAGGAATATCTGTGTAGTATACAAATACAGGCTAATAATATCTGGTAAGCTGTTCATGTATTAAAAGACACCCAATTGCAGAAAAGAAATAATATCAATGCTGATATTAACATGAATGACAACTGATGAACGTTATTGGCTAGGTTTAATATGGCCAGACAAATTGCGCACCATACCATTGTAATTATATTCGTCGATCTCTGTTATACAGGTAATTCTATTTTGTATAATTGAGGTATATCATTCTGATTGCAATGTATCGATTTATTTTTTAGTATATACTATTTTTCAACGGCAATCATCGACTGATACAGTAAAATCCCATCAGAAACATGTAAAAACGTAACAATGCACTTACTAGTTATGGTTAGCTTCAATTCAGGTGTTCTTTGTCGTAACCAATAAAATCCTTCGTCACTTGATGTAACATTTATGATCTGAAATTCAATAATACTTGGACGTATTCTAATGACGTATTTGTTGTTGTCCAATCTGAAAGAGTCCCCGTAAATTTTTTCATTTCTAATTGAATAAAAAAATATGTGTAGGTCAGTGAGTTCAAATGTCAGATTTGTCGTTGAACCTTCTATAGTGTATACGATGCTGTTTGAATTTGTAAGTATGGATTGGACTGAAATGATAAAAAAAGAGTAAACTTTAAAATTTCTTTTTTTTTAAAACAATCATGATTTCGAAACGTTATCGTTTTTGCAAAAAATCATTGTAATATTCCAAACATCTATATATAAGAGATCGTTACGATAGTCTCCTTGTTGCCTTTAATTGGGGATTATATACCAGGCTAGAATAAATCTATACATTTTTCTAAAAATTTTAAACAGGTTTTATCAGATGGGGGATCAGAAACGTGTGTCTTTTGAAAAGTACGTGATTTCTATTTATAGCATAGTTTATACATTATTGTTTTCCGAAAATGCATTGTATACGTGCTATAGGACCATTGGACGTAATGCAGTCAGAAATGTTTTTATCTTATATAAAAAAAGGTGAAGAATGAAATCCAATGGGACCACTTTTCACCGAAGACCAACTATTGTGATCCATTCTATTATAGTTTAACAATGGTCGTACGGTGACCCATACAGGCTTAAATTGTCTCGAACTTTGAATGTTGACATTCAGATCGCATATAACAAATGTCTGCTATATATGCACATACAAATTAATACATGAAGAGTATCTGCCAATGACACAACCGGGTATATTCACATGTGGAAATGTGTGTTTTTTTTCAAATACGTTCATTAATATTAGAATGAATGTCAATTTTAATCTTATGTGTTTGTTGAAAACATTCAGGTATGTCTTTAATATTTACATCATTTGCAGCTTTTGCTAATTGAATGATCCAAATCGTAGTGATTACTTTATTTCTCGTTGATTTGGTTCTAAAACCTTATATTCTTAAATTTTGAAACTAAATGAATACTATATATTATGTACAGGACAAAAAAATGCAGTCTTCTTTAGAATACAAGATGAAATTAAGTACACCATGACACTAGTAACAAGAATATAGATTGATCGGCAGAGAAGGTATGAATTATATTTAAAACTAAAATTAGTAACTATTTACAAAATATAGACAACAATTAAATCCGTTTGTTTCAATTTATTTAAATCCATTTCAAATCATGTAAATAAAGGCAACAGTAGTATACCGCTGTTCGAAATTCATAAATCGACTTAGAAAAAAAAACAAATACGGGTTACAAACTAAAACTGAGGAAAACACATCAAATGTAAGAGGATAACTACGACACAATAGAAACACAAACAGTCATTGTAACACACACAGAAACGAGCTAAAATATAGCAAAGGCCATTATTTTACTTGGTACAGAACATTTTAAGAAACAATGGTGGGTTGAACCTGATATAGTGCCATGCCAAACCTCCCCTTTTTATGGAAATGTTAAATATATCATTAAAATTACAACATTACATGACAGGACTACAAAACAAATAAATGGGAGAACATTTAGGACAGAGAAACACACATTGTCAAATAATAGCTAACAAAAGGTACCAGGTTTTAAAATTTAATACCAGTCAAATAGATTCCTTTGTGGTGATTTGAATTTTGTGCACATGTGATTGAAAGAGCCAAGATCCCGTTGTCCGATATTAACATCCCTTGAAACTTTCAAGGCAAGTCACTCAAGCAGATAAGCAACACTTTTATAAATCGTTAATCCGTTTGAAACATTATAATGTTCAGTCGGATGATATACTTCTATCAAATATCTATAATTAAAAAAAGTAATTTCAAATGCATATTTAAACTGAGTCACGTAAAGTTATAAATGTCAGATTTAAAAACACGAATTTCAATTATTTGCTTTTTCAAATGAATGTACATGTATAAACTTAACGTACCCAAATACAGGAGCAATTGATAAGAAAGATAGTTGATGAATGATATGAAAACACGCGGTATTTAAGTAATTTTAGTCAATCAAGATAGTTTCTTAAACAAGATGAAAAAGTAGAAAGAAAAAAATCGTAATAGAGCTTTCTAACATTTTGTCAAAAGATACGAACGTACGTAAAGGGGGCATGTGTCACGTTCCATATAGCAAAGAGTTTTATTTGACGAAAAGGTCTTCTATTCTGAATCAAATGTATCTTTTAAAATTTAAGAATGTCGCAAGTAAAATGTCCCTCTAACTTTTTGATTTGTATCCGTCGGATATCACACATAACGGAAGAAGTGTGAGTCCTGATTACAAAGTCCATTTTCATGACAATAGGCAACTTTTACATTAACATGATGAAAAATGTATCGCTGTATCGCTGTATCTTGTTTATGGTTAAAATGGTACCAATAAAATTGAGATTGAAATTGAGGAATATGTCAAAGAGACAAGAACCCTACAAAAGAACAGACAACAGCCGAAGGCCATCAATGGGTCTTCAACACAGCGTGAAAATCAAGCACCCGGAGATGGTCCTCAGCTGGCCCCTAAATAAAATCGTGTTCTAGTTCAGTGAAAATGGACGTCACACTAAACTCAAAAACATATAAATGGACCAAAATTTAGAAGAAAACATACAATACTAACAAAGGTTAGAGGCTCCTGATTTAGGACAGTCGCACAAATGCGGCGGGGTTAAAAATGTTTTGTACGATCTCAAATTTCCCTCTAAACCTATAGCCAATATAGAATAAAGAAATACAAAGCAATGCAAACAGTGAAACTCAGTTTAAAAAAAAGTCCTAGTCCGATGTCAGAATAGGAAACAAAATAAAATGCTCAAAAGCGCATTGTTACATAAATGCAAAAAGTACTACTACATTTAATGACATTTAGGTACAAAAATCTGACAGTGTCAGAACGTATCTGTAAATTGTGCGGTACTGAGGTTGAGGTTGAAATTCATGTTCTTCTTCAGTGCCACAAACTTTCAAATATTCGTTTCAACTTTTTAAATGAAATAAAACAACGGTTTAAAAATTTTAGTGGTTTAGATATTAAATCACAATTTATTTTGCTAATGTCCTCTGAAGATACTTTCATACTCCAGAAACTCGGAGAATTATTGGAAAATTTATCCTCATATAGGAAAGTTTCCTTAAATGATATATAGATATAGAAATGCCCAGTCACCCCCCCCCCCCCCCCCCTTATATTATTAAACACTGTGCTTGTTGTATTCTTGTACTTGTCTTAATAAATATTTTTTGGTTCGGTTATTTTTTATTTTTTTTGTTTTTTTTATAACATTGTGTCTTAATCATATTGAATCATTTGTATGTAATTAATGTTGATTGTTCTGCTCCTTGTGGGCGCTTTGATTAGCAATAAGATATATTTGAATTTGAATTTGTCAGCTTCATACCTCAATTAAACTGATTGAAAGATTATGTCATCATCATATGAAAATCAAGTACAATCACTCCCGTTAGGGGTTTAGTATCATACCATCATAAAATATATGAAAAGAACATAACCCGTAGCTTAACAACAGCTGGTTTTATAATAAAGGTATTTATTTCCGGTGTAAATACCCTATGAGTAAATCATAATTAATACCAAAAAACTGCAATCCTTACTGACCTGACAACAATACAGTAACCATATCCTTTCCGAATAAGTATAATATATGTTTAAAGATTGTGTTAGCTTTTGAGGTCAATGCCGACATTGTTGTGCTTTGTAAAGAATATTACCATAGAATATAGGATGTGAAATACCTGAACGTATAAGATGTGTTTATGTTGATTTTAAATTTACGAACGATGTCCTTGTACCGATGATAACATTTGGTAAAAGTGTCGACTAGCTTGTGATATCGAAAACCATGGTGTAATTACTTTTTCAGTAATACATAAATTTATTTCGTTGAAATCAAATACGTTGTTCATACAAGAGCGATTTGAACAAGTTGAGATATATAAACACCATAAGATGGTTATAAGGAAACGTGACCACCTAAAAATGGACAATTAACGATTAAAAAATGTTAGATATAGAAAATCATCTCTTTTATCAAATAATTTGGTACATGTATTAAGCTTTCCGTTAAAGATATAGATATTAAGATCCAGGGAAGGACAGCGTTCATTGTTAGTATTAGCTTCAGTCAGTTCGGCAGGATAAGTCTCACTAGTGTAGATACTGATGTCGTCATTATTGACAGCCAATATATCAACTTAATATATAAATGCGTTACTAAATTTTAGTATCAGATGTTGATTCGATGGGTCATGCTGATTTTAGTTATAAATTTTAATCACGACAATACAGAAACAGGTCCCCAATAAGTTGTGCACAGTTAGTACCCATTATAATTCCGATAACCTGACGAAATACGAAATATCCATAGCGAACACAAATGCTATCTAGTAAAAAATCGAGGGCAGTTATAGCTTTAACGCAGGTCCAATTGATATAGTTCTATTGTTTGGTGTTACTTAAAAATGATCTCAAAGAGTTTGAACATATATAGTCGCATTCCGACTTTTGAAATGCCAATTAAATCAGCTGTGTGTTTTTTAGGCCTTATTTGAACAAATTATTACCAGGTTTATTATTAGAATTAAAATACTTTTGTTTTTGTGTCATAAAAATGCACTTATTGCTTTATTTCATTACAAATTATAGATCGCCATAAGATTTCAGTAGTTTTTGTACATCAGGAGTGGTTGTTTTTCATTAAATATGCTAAATTTTAGGGAAAAGATACTAAATTTGTGTACGCGTTGCCTTAAATGCAAATATTTGTTTTAATATTTGAAATAATGCAACATCAATTCCAATTAGTCGTTATAAGTGCCTTTTGGTATGAATGTTGTATAAAATGTAAATTGTTAAAGGATAAATATGCACACACCTTTGTTTTCATTGAAAAAAACTACATAATGTTTTGTTTTGTTGAACAAGAATGCACTTATTCTTTTTTATTTTAATGGAAATTATTAAGCGTCAGTGGATGTTTGCACTTTTGATAGTTGAGAATTGGTTGTTTCTTCACACAATTAAAAGAATATCAGAGAAAACATACTAAAAGTATGTTCGCATTGCTTAAAATTACCAATATCATTCTTCTTATGATAAAAAATAAATGTGCTATTTTATTTGTAATTTGTATTTGTAAGGGCCCCACGATAAGTTTCTTTTCTAGATTTTAGATAAAATCAGAATAACCATACTTAAATAATTTTTTTTGTTGAATAAAAATGCAGTTATTGCTTTATTCTAATACGAATAATAAACCGCCATAAGATATCACTACTCTTTGTACATCAGGATTGGTTGTTTTCATAAAATATGCTGAATTTTAGGAAAAAGATACTAAATTTGTGTACACTTTGCCTAAAATGGAAATATTTCTTTTCATATTTGAAATAATACAACATTTATTGCAATGATTCTGTATAAATGCCTTCAGATAAGTAATTTCAATAAAATGTGAATAGATATGCATAAACCTTTGTTTTTGTAGAATAAAATTTCAATAATTTCTTTATTTGAATTGGAATTATTGAGCACGATTTGATTTTTGTACTTTTTATAGTTTAGAATTGGATATGTTTTATTAAGCTAAAAGAGTATCAGAAAAAATATACATTAATGTTGTTACCATTGTTTAAAATTTCCAATATTTCTTATTTTCAAATGAAAATGCAGACATTTTATTTATGTATTTTTTTTAAATCTTAATGGCCTCGATATAGTTTTTTTTTAGTTTATCATGTGACGTAATGAGTTCAGTCCGTCAGAAAGGTCGATCGGTCCTATCCGTCCGATCCGTCCGATCAGTCCTTTACTTTTACTATAAGTTTAACGTATTAGTGACGTAAGTTTGACACGAACTTGACTGATCGGTGACTAATCGATGACCGCTAAAAGAGTATCGCCTAAGGTTGCCAGTAGTGTACCGAATGTACTTGTAAGTAGAAAATATATATTTCAGTAGTGGAACAATGACTTGAAGACGAAATAAATCTATATTTGTAAGGAGTGTTGTGCCGCTTCGAAAGCTCGTACATAGTGCATGTAGTTGGAACTCTCATTGTATTTAGTTATTTTTAACGTTGATCATGTTTATGTTTGTAACAGATGTCCTTTTCTGAAAATGGAGTCATTATGATTTTAAAGCAGATATAACAAAGTTTTTTTTTGTCGAATTCAGGATATTTCATAAGACAATTAATTTCATGTTCGATTGAATTTGCAAATAATACAAATACTGATATATTTGCCAATCTTTTGTCTAATCCTTCTGTCGTATTCCGAGTTAGTAGAGGCATTTTTGGTTAATATTATAGTTATGACTAACGCGGTACCTAATTTGAATGACAATTGATTGAAATTTTGTTAGATTAATAAAATAGGGTGCGTAACTCAATAAGACAAAATAGGTCAATATCATAATTCAGGCGACTTTGTTAACATATTTCACTGACAACACAACACAACTGACTAAAAGTACACACATATATATACAAATAAATCTAGCCAAGATGCCACACAAAAGTTTTAGCAGGTTATAGTATAACGCAAACGTGACGACTGTACAGTAAATGAAAAAAAAAGCAAACCTTCAACACATATAATATTATACTCAATAGTACCAGGATTATAATTTAATCCGCGAGACGCGCGTTTCGTCTGCATAAAACTGATCAGTAACGATCAGACCATAACAGTTAAGAAGCCAAACAAATAAAAAGTTGAAGAGCATGAAGGACCCAAATATCAAAAAGCTGTGTCAATTACGGCGAAGGAAATCTAGTTTTGTAAACAGGAAATTGATAAAAAAATTATGAGATTACCATATAATTGATATGCATGTCAACACTGAAGTGCTGACTACTGACATGGGCTGGTGATACCTCCTGGGGCGAAATGTCCACCAGAAAGTCTTGTATTATTTATGAAGTAGACACTTAATGTTTATTTCATAGGTCTTTGTACTTTCCGATCATCATTTTAAGAAAGAGAACTAGACATTCTTTGACAAAAACCCTCGCATATTTCAAATTTGCCTTTACGCCGATAACAAATTAATAGTAATAGCATCGAGCTCCTCGATATTGTAAAAGTTGAAAAAATACATCAATCGATGATGGATTTGGTACATCGCTGTAAGAGTAAAATGTGCATTTTTCTCCAGATATTCTTGTTCAGAGATGACATTCGTTATAAACTTCGATGTAATTGTGTATAGAATTTGGCAAAAGAAGCTGTTTATGTGGTTTCTTAAATCCCTAGTTCATGAGAATGTGTGAGTTGGAGACAATCAGATTTGATGGATTGGACAAAACACATACATTTGCAATTAAATTACTTAGCCTCTTTGACCTTCTTTTTTTCACAGTTGTCTAAAACAAAAGGAGAAAAAGTCGGCTAGTAGAGGAGAACCGTTGTTACCAAACGAAATGCTAAAAAAAACTACTGGAAAAGTAAGCCACCAAAATAAGAAAAAAATGATGTCAAGGAGAAATTCCTTCATACTGATATTGTTATACGGTTAACCCTCTTGCTGCCGGAGGGACACATATGTCCAAACCGGCAGTGCCGGAGGGACACATATGTCCATGGATAAATTTATGCAAGCTTCTTATCAATGCTGTATCTCTTTCAATTAAAATACAGAAGAATAAACAGGGTCATGTTTTTCTCCAATTGGTCCCAAATGTAGTGGTCATTTTGTCGTGACGTCATATATCGAATGACGTGGTTGTTTGGCATGTTACGTCACAGACGTTGAGCTGTCGTATTTTCCGGCATATGAAATGCAACATTGAAAAACGGTCGGCAGCAAGAGGGTTAAGCATGTTTTATTTCCTGACATCACTTTAACGAAGAAAACAATTTGTTTTTTACATTCCTTTCAAACCTCTGTGCTTGACGTAGACTGTATTTAGATTACCAATCTGAACTTTACGCCTCTTTATTTAAACCTTTATTTGTAAGCATTTTGGCAATATCATTGAAAGGATCTTCCTTACCTTGTAATAAGAACCACACCAAACAAAGTTTCTCCAGTACCTTAAATGGAATACATTGCATTACACAAATTTAATTGATGCCAGATTATACATGTTTTAAAGATCAAACATAAACAAAAGTCTTAACATTTATCAGGCTTCCTAAATAGTACAGTGGACAGGTATTTCGAGAACCTAAGACTAATCGGTAGAGCTCTCATAATAAAAATCCTTTTCGAAGTCGGAGAATACTGAAAACAATCCACAATGTTTGAACATTTTATTAACAAAGCATGACCAGCATGATTAGCTTTTCTTAATTAGAAACATTATATAATAATTGTTTCAATAATCAATACCTGTTTTTTTTTTTATTCATAATCGAAATGAAGTAAGTTATAATAATATACTGCAAACGTTATGGTTAAAATATTGTTTAAATGTGTTATGAAAGTTATTTGACAAAAAAAAAGAGTTGAAAGGACTGAAAACCACTGTGTGAGATGTATATAATATGTTTGGTACAGTCATTCAGTCTCCTAATGTGCTTTTATAAGAGCGGCATATAGCTTAGACAACATGGAACAGACTATTTTCATTTTTTTTCAATCGAGTTAGCTTATCATTAACTGAAATATTCTTTTCTCAGGGTTTTGAGTAATCAGAGCTAGAGATTTCGTATGCATTGAACAGGACATGGTGCTATCCATCTAAAGTATTTTTTGGGGTTAAACGCTGACTTACATCTCGTCTACACTATGAGCTATGATTACAATAAAGATATTACCCTTCGAAATACGAATACAAAGACCTCCTTAGTGAGTTTTATCAATGAAGTATTGGAAGGGTTCAATTGACATGCATATTGTTCATCTACTGTTTTTAACCAGATTAGCATGTATATCGTTTCCCATGATTGCTTCAAAGAGTCATTGTATTATCTTGTACTCACTTAGTGAAATATATTGAACTACCCAAATAATATTCAAGCATACAAAACTATAAATAAAAATGAAGCTTACCATTCTGAATGATTTCGAATATACTAGATTCTATT
Organism: Mytilus edulis; assembly: GCA_019925275.1. Lineage (NCBI taxonomy): Eukaryota > Metazoa > Mollusca > Bivalvia > Mytilida > Mytilidae > Mytilus > Mytilus edulis. Next base: position 63,963,426 of record CM034354.1, on the reverse strand, counting down.
TCCTGTTTTCCCTGTGAAAAAATGTCAATATTGTTTAATGTTTCCGTTTTTTCATATATAAGTTCCAAAGTCTCATTGTTTATAATAAAAGAAGGAAAACTTCGACATAACAAAATGGCCATTATTTGACAGAAAAAAATTATGATTTTCTAACGAAGGGAAGGTCAATGACAATTGACAATTGACAATCATTATCAATGTTTAAATATATCTCTTTTTTTTAAATTTGAAGCCATGTTTTAAGATAAAAATAATTTAAAAGGAATGACTAATAAATTACATATTAGTCATGTTATCGATTCAATTACATATTTGGAGCTTCCGTGGCCAAGTGTTCTAAGTAATTACTACTGAAATCACTAACAAGTCAACACTGAGGTTGAAAGTTCGAACCCCGCTCGTGCGGATGCACTCGACAACAATCTTAATTGGCTAGGATTTTCAGTTTTCTTATCGAAGGTCGATGGTTTTCTCCGGGTACTCCGTCTTTCTCCACTAATAAAAATTGGCTGCCACGAATAAGTCCAAATGTGCAGCTTAAAGGTGGGGTTGAAACACCAAAAATCAAAATCAAATCAAACAGATTTTGTTTCAAACATTATATGTAGTTAACTTTATTTCTCAAGTCGTTTGTTTTTATTTGTAATTTGTCAGATCGTTTTGGTTAGAAAACACGTTTGGAAAAAGATTAGTGATACATTACTACGTTAACACAATGGTCATCCCGTATGTGCGATTGGCATAGAAAATCCTAAGTATTTGTTTTATTACAAAATTGTCTTAATGTATTTGTTTCAAACTTCTTGATAGCCTCTACTTTCTCTAAAATTAAATTGATCTCTACCCTACCATTCTTTGTAAAGGTTTACATCACTATAACATGTATAATCTATTCTGCCTTTGGTGTTTTAAATGTTGATTTATATTCGGCTTTGCCATAAAAAACACATTATGATTCAATTGAAATGTTCGTATGATTTTGGTTGTTCAAAAATTAAACCAAAAAAATAATGAACTCCGGGTAAAATTCAAAATCCAAAATCAAGTGGAAACAGGAACAGCGCAAACACTTTAAACTAATGGATAACAACTATTATATTTATGACTTGGTAAAGGCATTTCCTTAGGTAGTAAATTGTTGATTAAACCTGGTTTTATAGGTAGATAAACCTATTATTTGCCTGACAGTCGCATCAATTTTGTATTATATTGACAACGATATGTGAGCATCACAAACAGACATAACAGATAAAAAAAGTCAAAACGGGGTATATCAGTAAACTTTTTTGTATAATCTTAAACAATATAAAGCAAACAAATATGTAACAAAGAAGTACGAAAACTAATAAAAACAAGGCACATTATATATACTTTAGCGAAAATAAAAAAAAAAGAATACAAAATAATAAAACAGCACAATAACGCATTGATGGTATGAACAAGTACAGAGCTACGGCATGTAAATAAAGGCAACTGTAGTATACCGCTGTTCATTCTACTATTTTTCATGCTGTTAGGCTACCTGACTGGTAGAATCCTCGTGGACATATTGTCCACCAGCAGAGATTCCGGTCCGGTGTTGATAAATAAAGGCAACAGTAGTATACCGCTGTTCATTCTACAAGATTTCATGCTGGTTGGCTATAGGACTGGTAGAATGCTCGAGGACAATTTGTCCACCAGCAGAGATTCCGGTCCAGTGGTGATCAATGAAGGCAACAGTAGTATCCCGCTGTGCATTCTACTAGTTTTCATTCTGTTAGGCTACCGGACTGGTAACAAAAAAACACAAAAGGTATATAGACAAATCACATAAGCAGAAATGAAAGACATGAATTAAAAAATTTTACCTTATAAGCATAAAGCAATCACGTGATGTAAAAGTTCAGAGCCATGTCAAATGGATATCACCAAAAACAAACTAAACAGTAAAAGAAATGTTCATAAAGACAATTATAAGAATGCAAGACCATTGTGCATTATTTGTGAAATTGATACGGAATATTCATCAACACAGTAATGATACCTTCCGTGTAACTTTTTGAGACGAGACGTTTTTAGACATGTCCCTGGTTCATCATTTTTGTACTCAGACACTTGTGGCACTTTAGTCTGATTATGAGCTGCAAGCTCGTGTATATCGAATAAGTTTTGAAATGTGTATCCCATATGCAATTGAAGTTAAAAAATTGCTACAAATAAAATGGACACCAATTAATCGCCAACTTTGGTGAATATAAGTCTCTAGGAAGTACAAAAACTTTAGTCGTGGTATAAATAGTTGGCAATTTTCTGCCGTAAATGAGTCGTCCCTTAAAATATACTTTATTATAAATCTGGAAATATACAAATTGTTAAAAAAAATTACAATGTGTTCCAATAAATATGAACAATATGTAGCACTGAAATATTTGCATGCAACAGAGCTTTATTCTTACATTTACTTATATACCAAAGTGAGGCCTTCAATTCAAAATTGAATTATATATTTGAAATGCTAAAATAATTTTCCTTTAATTGAAACATGTAAACAGGGATAAAAGAAAGAATAAAGTTACAAGTACGTGCAGCTATGACTCTCGCCTTCCACTAGTCCTGTATGTTATATTGACCAGTGTCTAACTTGAAAAGTGCTTATATTAGTATATATATGGTTAGTATTGCCGCACATTGAGTTCATGCATAATTCATGCAGTTTGAGTTTAACATATATCATTTAAATAATAATAAAGAATTGCATAGACTTTCTATCGTACTAATTTTAATATTCAGTATATAAAGGCAAACTTAGCGTACAAAGCAATAGTTTGTTTCAAAATACACTGCGCCCAACTATATGTCGTCAATCGTAAAGAAACATGAATATCAAATTTGAATATGATATGCATGTGAAATATATAACACGGAAAATCACAAATAACATAATATGTTTAATAAATTGCACAACATGGATACATATATCCGGTGACAATTTCAAAATCAAAATCGTCTTGTTTGTCATATATTCTGGTACTAAGATGGCCGTGTTTGTCAAAGTCAAGGCATAAGTGTATAGTACGTAACAGGGTAATTTAAACGATCTACCTGACTCTAGCAACAAGGTGTCGACATTTAATTCAGAAATTATTGGTAAGTGACAAAACATTTAATATGTTGGTTTTGAATTGATATGAATGTACTCTAAAAAAAATCGGAGTATTAAGTGTTTGCTCGAAGCACGAAATGAGTACGAATACTTTTTAAGTAATGCGTTCAATTTTATTTTCTCCTATTGATTAGTTTTCTTTGAATAACTGTTTTCAATATTAATGTACACTTGCTGAAACTTAATCATTTGTAGGTTATCCTTGATGTTTGTCACAAAACCTAATATGTGAAATGAAATTAAAACAAAATGAATATTTGTATTGGACTTTTCTCACGGAAAAGATGGAAAGGAAACGATCTATTTGTTTTGGTCTATTGTTTAAATTGTTTCAGTACTACAATATTAACCTTTGCACTATTACAAATATAATATACACATATGATTATTTGAAAATGACTCATATTTTCTGATGTTTTTCCTACTAATGAGAAAACGTTAAACCCAACATATGGTACATATTAGATACACTTTATACATGTTCAAGACTGGAAACCTACCATAAATAGTTATCAAAGGTACTAAGATTATAATTTAATACGCCAGACACGCGTTTCTTCTACATAAAACTCATCAGTGACGCTCAGATCAAAATAGTTATAAAGCCAAAGAAGTACAAAATTGAAGAGCATTGCGGACCACAGTTTCAAAAAAATGCGCCAAATACGGCTAAAGTAATCTGTTTCTGGGATAGGAAAATCCCTAGTTTTTCGAAAAAATCAAAGTTTCGTGCCAGGAATTTTATAAAAAATGACCATATAATAGACTGGTTATAAACATTAACTGTGTGTTCAATAATGGTTTACTACAATAAAAGGCGGGAAATTAAATATGTTACAAGAAGAATGTTTGTCTGATCATGATGGTCTATTTTGTTTTCTTTTTGCAAAATGTAAGAGCTGCTGAACGGTTATTTGACGTTAAAAGAAAATAAGGTTACACATCTCTCCTGAGCATATTATTCCCCTCAAACTAACGATGTGATGCTGCCTATTTGTTTAACACAAGCGTACAGTTTAGAATTGTGGTTAACAGTTAAATTCGTGAAAGATATGAGACTATTTTGTTACACACTAGTCAACCTGTTTGGTGTATATGACTATACTGAACATTGGAATAACGCTACTGCTAGCAAACACATCTGAAATTAATGTATATTGTCTAATGTAGAGGTATATGTATACATACAGCCATCACATTTTCAAATTAGGATTATAAAATACGTAATAAATCAGCATTTAACCGATTCAAATGCACACATAGACTTGAAAGAATGTATATACAAAAAAATGGAAAACAACACGTGTAATAATTTCATGCACTCGAAGCGCTTTTCTGGATTTACCTTTATTAGAATAAATAAACAGGCATTAAATAGCTTAGATTTCGATTTACATTAGTTCATGGTTCTTCGTCAAGCTACAAAATAAAAGCTGAGGTACAATTACCAATGAGAAAAAACTCCACATGATATCAAATGACATATGATATTACAACTATTACAGTGAACCGAGAGGTCAATATGTAAAACTATCATTTAAAAAGAGAAACTTTAAATTTCTATGAGCAAAATTACAAACGCAATATACTTAACGTTCTTTTTTTAAGTTTCTATAAAGAAGTATTCATTTATATGTTTTACATTCTGGTATCAAACAAAAAGTCACTATATAGACCTATATGAGCGTGTTCAGTATAAATTATAACTGAAGATTGACGTAATCCGACTCATTTGTCCAGCCTGTGTTATGTCATTGCTCCTCGTTAGCTTGAAATTCAGTAGATAAGAGGCTGTTATGTGTTTCTCCTGGGATCACAATATTTGGATGACTATTCGGACGATCTTGAAAAACAATATGGTAAGAGTTTTTATATCCATCTTCAACATCACCTACCATAACATTGCATGATGTTGCACTAGCAGACTCATCAATGGGTTGACTATTGGAAGGTTCTTTATATGTACTGTTATAAGTTTGATTAAGGATAATTTTTGTCCTTGTTATTGGAGTAGACGGTATTCGTAATAATTCTGTAATAAAAATGATCGATTTATATGAAGAAATAAACATACGATGATCTTACTGTTCCGTTATATCACGCCGATGTAAACCATCTGCAGACAAGTTTGCGGTCAATTCTGTCGTTGTATCATCATCGATTGATTGCAAATGGGCACTTATTGATATATCATTTTGGTTTGTCAGGTTCTGGTCTTGGTTTTCGAACATGTATGCCGAACGTAAGACATTGTGCCAATTTCATCATACGCATGGTAATTGTGGTCTTCAAGCACGTTATGATTTCTTTGATGCAGAGTCTGTATATATTTACGCGTAATAACACGTGAATTATGATTATACAAACAAATAAAACTGTAGCCATGCTAGTAAGTACTACGAAATACTACTAAAAATAATGTGTTAACCTTTCCTATTTAGTCACGTCTTAGTGTTTCTTTCTTATTTTTTTCATGTTTTGTTTTGTTGTAACCAAAAAAAGAAACATTATGATACCCCGTTATAATTCAAAAATGAAATTAACTACGTTAAACATTCTTTGCATCTGTTATTTATACATGTACATTTCCCAAAAGCTGACCTACTGAATAAGACGTCATTCAAATCTTGCATCATTACAATACATTAAAAAGGAAACATAACAACGCCATATAATAAATGTTTCAATTGTCTAAAATCGAGTTCTGATTGAGTCGTTATTCAAATTATGTTATTGAGTAAACCAACCAAATATCGCTCGGTCCTTTCCATATTGTTGAAAAAAAATATAAATTTATATAAGGTCCAACAATTACCATGGTCATTACAACTAACACATACCATGGCGGTAAAGTGTTTTTACTTGTAAGAGAGTCACGTTATAGATAAATAAAAGACAATTTAAGTCTGTATTTAATATTGTATCTGTATTTAATATTGTATCTGTATTCAATACTGTATCTGTATTTGCGCAGTAACAGTATTATCAAAAAACTTCTTACATACTTTAAAATTCGTACATGTCGATTGATTACAAATGTAACTGTGTTTGCCTGCTTTCTTGAACACTTATTTAGATGGACAGGAATAGTTAGATACGATGTCTACGAAAATATGAATTATGAATTTTAAATGGATTTATTGTCTTTGAAGAAATATTTGGAACACATTGTTTTGCATTTTGCCTCTTTTTGTAGGTTATCCAATATAACAGGAAATGTATTTGGTAACTTATCGATAACCATCAACTGTTAAAAAAAAAAAAAAATAGCAATATTTGATTTACCTGCATAATTTTATGAGTTAAATGCACATTTATACCTTGTATGAGTTTTGTTTGAATTTGTTGAATTTTTGGATTTTCCAGAACAGATTTAAAATCTTAAACAGTGTCAAATGACTTCGACGTTTTAAAGATTTTTTATCAGATTCGTGGTCTTTATTTATAGTGTCTCCTCCCGTAAACCACGTTGCTTGTCGTTTAAAAAACATTCGATTAAAGAATGTTTACTTGTGTACGTAAATGCTGGTCTTATACCTCACTGTTTATGTTTTCTCAATAGATAGAGGAATGGAAAAATCATCAGTATAAAAATCATAGTTTTTGTATTTTCAATAATCGTTCTACGTTGTGATGTAACACTATTGGTTCAAGTCGGGTGAATGTTGGTGCCATTAAAACATTGAATGTTGCTGCATTTGTTTGCTGTTTGCACCTGTCCTTACAGGTTTTGTTTCATAAGTGTCTTCGTTTCTCGTTTTTATACAGATTAGACCGTTGGTTTTCCAATTTAGATGGTTTTACACTAGTAATGTTTGGCCCTTTATAGTTTGCTGTTCGGTGTGAACATAGGCTCTGTGTTCAAGACCGTACTTAAATAGTTTCCATTTACAAATTGTGACTTGGATAGAGAATTGTCTCATTAGCATTCATACCAAACCGTCTTATATCTATGGAAATATAATCAAAAGTGATATGTTTACAAATATTCTACCCTTATATATTACATTTGGTTTTTTTTTTCTATAGAAAGGTGCCGTTACTATTAGGTATATGTAGATACCATTTCTATGGTATGGAAAAAGAAACATATGACCCGTCAATGCTTTGTTATTTAAATTTATTGAGCGAACAATGTTTCCTCCTTTTGAAAGTTGATCTAACCGGTATACACTATACACTTCTGGAAATCCATCGCTATCGCATTCAATTGTTTTATTTGAAAAACGAACTGTAACATCAGAGAAATCTGAAATCAAAGAAATTAATAGATGTTAAAATGTGTGTCCTGATATCTTTTAAATTGCGGTTTACTGAAAGGTGTAGATTAGTATAACATGTAATGCATATAACTTAGTACTCTAATGTTGTCAGTCTTTGTTATAATATATTATATTAAGCAGATCGCACTACTACCAACAATTGCCTTTCGTTTCGATACATTTGATCTTAAGGAAATACATATATTTTTGTGGTGTATGAGTGTGTCTTTATCTTCCCTTCAACCAACCATGCCTTAATCCGATTCCAGAATACCCCGAATCTACAGCTATAGATAGACACAAATATATATTGTGTTTAATAGTTTGAGTATATGTAAATCAATGTATTCTTTCTTTGCATTGAATGATCATGTTAGTCTTTGACGGAAACTGAAGTGTGAGTAAGTCTCCGTTTTGAAAGTCTCGCTCTAAGTTTGAGATAGAAAACATCAATACATGACTGTGTGTTTATTTTGTATGTATTTTATGTGCTTCTACTTGTGTTTTGTAACTAATAAATATCCTATAACCTGTCTGTACAATAAAGATATCATTGAATTCACAAAATATGCATTTACATTCCTTGTACCGTATTATAAAGAAAGAAAGTTAGCATGATTGTCAGTGAGAAAACTTCAAACAAGAGAACAAACGACATAAAAATTAACAAAAATAAGCCTCGGCTTCAACATTGAACGAAGCCCATATCCCATGTGGCATTATCAGCTACACAGAACACCAAATGACAAGAGTTATACAACTCTAATGAGAAAACTAACGTGCTATTTTATGTAAAATAATATTTTTCGAAAAATAAATTTGTAACGCAGCAACAAATGAAAACCACTGACTCCTGACTTGGGACGGGATGATCAGGGTTAAACATAATATCGCGCACACAACCCTTTCCGAACTTGCGACAGTGATGTAAAACTAAAAACATAAGAGAAAATTATAAAAAAATCAGTTGAAAAAAGGCTTTAATTATCAGATGGACAACAATAGAAATACATAAGAAAAAATAACACATAGTGGACGCGGCAAGCGTAATGTACTTTGCGTTCTCTAATTGTGTATTCTTGTAGCTCATACAAAATTATCTTAGCCTTCTGACGAATTGATAGACTTCAAATGTCTCATATTCTAAACATAATAACATCTATATTTTTCTAAGAAAAAACGTAAACCATGAAGTATTTGAATATTGATTGGGTACATTACACCAAACCGATTCTTTATACCACTTTCATAATATTTTGTTTTTATTTCGACAGACGATTATAAACATTTATAAAACTCTTAACTTCAAGTTACTACTTAATATTATAGCTGTCTCAACAGGATTCTTGATATTGGTATTAACCATTGATTTGTATTGACATGTTTACATTCATATAGTCAAATATATTCTATTGTTTGTGTTTTTGTCTTTCGTTATATGAGAAAAGTCCGACTTTGTAAAATAAATATGTTACAACCTAGAAAATGTTAAGGCGTGTTGCAGTTTTATACACACTTCGAAACCTAAATAAAATGCCATTATGAAGACCCAGCAACATAATTTAATATCTATTGGCTATTCTTCGATAACGGTTATTTTATTTGTGCTTTGTTATGAACATGAATGAACAACTACTGGAACCCTCCATAAACTTAAACCAAAAAGAAGATACCTTTCAAAATACTTGTTATTTTTATTTCCAGTGTAGAATTAGGATCAAACATAAAAAAAGTATTGCCGTCCTATTAATACCAACCATTGTTATGCATATGCAGCAATCAGCTGTTATAACTGTAAACTTAATACATATCAACAAGTAAGATTTTTACAAATTTCAATCATTAAGGTAACATGTACATGCTTTAACCAAAATGGAATTTTAAGGCTGCGTCTCAAAAGTCTCCGTTCTAATATTAAATATATTCCATTAAACAAAGAAGAACACTGACGATCAAGATCGAATATGTTCTGGTATCTTGATTTTTTTAGTAAATTTAGAGCCGGTAATTTCTTAATACACAGTGATACAAGCCTATGCAAAATGTCAGTAAGATAACATATCGAAAGACTATATTATAGTAAAAGTAGTATTTAAGCTTCATATCGTGACTGGCGTCCTACAAGTAATTTGGTTGAGTATTTTTTTTCGCCTAAAATGCTGCTTAGAATAGACTAATATGTTATTTTAATCTGACATGATTAAGTTGTCAGTTGTCAACATCCTAAATTAAACTTGACGTGTAACAGTAGCCATATCTGCACAAAAATGAAAATCGGAAATAAAAACATTTCATATTCGTTTAGAAGAAATGTATACTCAATATTGATTTGAACATATAGAATTTAAACTCTTCGGACCTGTTTAAAAAGATTGTCGAGAAAACATGTTCAGATCTGCATTGCAGTCGTCAATTTGAACCAATGCTGCACAGTGTATTGCTTGCTGTACAGTACATTCTTCCCCGACAACAAAGTTACGTCTTTTATACGTAATGAAGAAAGAACATTAATAGACCTGTATTGCAGTTTTAATCACAGTAAACTATTCTATCCCACAATTTCAGAACCCCCAGAAATGTTGAACAGTATGATGTGTATGGTCTCGAACTTATTTAACTTCAACTTTTTGGTCGATATTGTTACAACACACTGTTGGACTACTTGCTGCTGATAATACGAATTACTCGGTATTGTTATTACCTAGCAGAAAATCATAAGTACCATCCCAGATTGGAAAAATTTGTATGTATAGACATATCTCAAATCAAACGTTTAGACTTACCATTGTTAAGGGCTAGTTACAAGTTGTATATACATGATAAAAATTAATTATTTTCTTTATTTACATTTGAACAAAATGAATGATCATTTCCTTATCGTCTTTCCGTCATTTTATTGGTTTCAGAACAAATATAGAAACATAGTTTGTTAAATTGTTCCTAAAAGGAATTATTTGAAAGCTTTACTGATTTTCGTAATAGCACATTTGGTATTCTGTTACAGTTTTGTATATTGATTTTGTTTCTGGAATAACGTGTATTTTGTTTTTTAAACAGCAGGGTACTACTATTACCTGTACATATCATTAACATTTAATAACATCATTTATGTACATAACAGGTTAATTTAAACACAGTATATAATATGAACAAATTCATTCAGTCAGTGTATATTCACTTGTTTGTTTTCCTTTATCTTTTGATTGAGTTAAGCCATTTTAACTTATATTTCATAATGTGTGATTCTATGTTGTGATGTTACACTATTGTTTCAGGTAAGGGTGAACGTTTGTACCTATCAAAACGTGTAAACCCGCTGCATTCGCTTGTACCTGTCCTTAGTCAGGAAACTGATGTTCAGTGGTTGTCATTTGTTGATGTGTTCATCAATTTTTCTCTCGTTTCTTGTTTTTATATAGATAAGATCGTTGGCTTTATCGTTTGAGTGGTTTTACACCTTTTTTTTTGGGGGGGGGGGGGGGGGAGAGAGGGGAATGGAGTTCCGTGTTGAAGACCGTACTTTGACCCATCATGGTTTACTTTCACAAATTGTAACTTGGATGGAGAGTTATCACATTGGCACTCATACCAAATCTTTTTTTATCTTTATCAAATAATCACCAATGCGGTTCTAAATAACAGACACACTATTTTCCTAAATAATCTAGCTTCATCGGGCTTGCAACTCATCATGTAATTTGAATGTAGAGGAGAATTGTTTGATAAAAATACAACTCAGCGGTAAAATGGAGATTCAGGTTTATGTTGTTATACATTGTAGATAGAACAAAGATAACAAAATTGGAAGTATAGTCATGACTTCAATACAGACTAAAATGTTTAACAAGGGCCATGATGCAGATCCGTAAGACCCAGATGACCAAAAAGTAAAATCACAAAAATACTGAACTCCGAGGAAAATTCAAAACGGAGAGTCCCTAATCAAATGGAAAAATCAAGTGATAAAACACATCAAATGAATGGACAACAACTGTCATATTTTTGACTTGGTACAGGCACTTTGAAATGTAGAAAATGGTACACCTCTCATTTGTATGCCAGTTGCATCAAATTCCAGTCTACAAAACATCTGTTGGTCAAACAAACATTCGTAAAATCGCAAAAACCATAACTTATTATAATTTACTACATATGTCTTTTTGTCACCACTGATACAACAGATAAAAGTATGTTCTTTCTATGAGTCGGGTTGCCATCTTCTAGTTTCATTTTTCTTGTAAGAATGTAATAATTGTAAGTATATATAATTTAGAATCCAATTTCCTTTATTACATGTGTTAACTATTTGAAATGACAGATATAAATACACTTAAAATGCAATTGTCAATATTGCTGTTACAAAAAGATTCCATTGAAATGAGTTATGTTTATCGGAAATAGTTATAGGTCAGAAAGAAAAAAACATATTTTAGAAAACCTATAGTACTATATGTATCTAAAATGTTTCCTCGCATCGGTATTATGACTTTACAGAAACAAGTATAAGCACGTGACTCATTAATCTAGTTTGCTCGCATCCTATTGTTCCATTGTTTAAAAGAAAATTTACCAGCCAAAATTTCTCAATAGCATCAATTTGTTATAAATAAATGTTACAATCTAACTATTTTTAGATAGACCAAAACTGTAACTTTCAATAGTAATTAATCATGTTAATGAAAATGACTGAGAATTTTCATGACAAGTAAAATATGCACCTTTACTCAAATCATTTACTGAGTTCCGTCATAGATACTAAATTTTAAGGACGCCAATATTACTGGAAGCCAAAACGTCATTTTAATTCAATTTAAAAACATATACCAGTCATCAAAACACCTTTAGTCAGGATTATTTGTATTATATATATTTTAAGTTTAATTTATTGAAAATCGGTAGGGTTAATTGTAAGTTACAACCTGGAAGTCGATATGCTTGGTATATATTTTACATGAAGTACAAGGATAAATGTGAGCTTTTCTTTGCAATGGGTAATCGTTATGGGTTTTTTCGTCTGTTTTAAGAAAAAGAAAACTTTGGGATTTAATTCGCATGTTTCTTTGTGAATTGTTTTATATACACATCTTTTTATCGTGATCGATCTTCGGTCTTGTCCTTTTCTAACGGAAACAATAATTCAACACATACGTTGCAAAATGTTTTATTTAATGTCCAACAGTTGTCGGTATTTTCCGCTTCAGCAAATATAAAATCCTTTAGAAAGTGTTCAATTACACTAAGTCCCGATTTTCTTTTAACAGTCCAGTGCAAAATTAACAAAATTTATTAAAATGACTGAAGAACACCGATAAGCCCATGAAATGTTCCTTTAATGACATACCAGTCCACAATTTTCAAGCTCAATATATTAATCTCGCCAGGAAATATTGGCAATAATCTGAAGGCGAAATTTATAACCATTTTGGCAATTTCTGCTTTAATACCTATTTTTTTTAGCATGTTTACATGTTTACTGCATTTTTAAAAGATGAATTTTACTGAAGTATAGAAATTATCTTTTAAATCATTCACACCGCCATTAACTGGTGAAGACAAATCCATTATTAAACGAAAACCGCAATTTTCTTTGGCACAATGACTATAGGACGAACTCGTAGATTTGAAATAGATCGATGATAAAAGGGGCCAGCAATTTTGCCATTTTCCATTTCACACATGACCTTTTTTCAAAGCTAAACTTGGATCTTATAAACCGTAGAAAAACCAATACATTCAATTAATAACATATCAACATCTGTATTTTGGTATAACAATACAGATTCAGAGTAAAACAATGCTAAATCATATCGTTTCACTATTGCTAGCAGTAATTTAAAGCAATGTCAAAGTATTTCAATTCTTATAAAGAGTTCGTATCGTCCTAATTATGCATCAGGAATTAACGAAATCTGCTTTGATAAGTATACAATACAATTTGATATTTCAGTTAAGTCAATAACCCTTACTATTTTAATTTTAGGTTGAACACTAAATTAATAGACCTCCAAGGCTATAGAAATCGATAACCTAGGTATGTGCTGTTTTACCTTCAACCTACTTCGTGTATAAGTCATTTTTATTTTATCTCATATGGTTAAAAATTCTGAAATAGCATGTTAAAAGGTAGGACCAAGACATTTAAAATACCAAGGCTGAATTGTTTTTAACAAAAGACCACACCTATTCGGAATGGGAACGTTAAATCTTGTCTCTGCACGTTAGATATCATTGAAACAAGTCTTTGCTAAGTTGTATGATCCATGGTATGATGTCTAGCCCTGTTTTGTATGATTAGTTGATAATGACAAACACCACAAAATTATTTGATACACCAGATAATAAAAGAGAAATGTGTAGTTTTGATTTTCAACCAAACATAATTGTTGAATTAACGCTAAAATTAATTTGCAGAAAATAAACAATTGTTTAAACACAATGCCAAGTTAACAATTGTTAAAACATAATAACCCATTTACAATTGTTTAAACACAATGACCGATTCACAATTGTTTGAATACAATGGCCCATTCAAAATTCTAACAATAACCTAATATTCCATCTTTATTGCGGATATACTCGTATTTGGAAAAAAAACCAATAGAAATATTTAATGTAAATTTCCTCTGTTAAAGAGTTGGAATAAATACGTATAGGAAACGGCAATCGTGACATTACATTTTAAATTTCATTTCATTCGAATAAAATAAATATTAAATAATTAAAATCAAGTCTGTTGTAAAATGTTGTTTGTGTCTATCAAAAATGTGGTAAGAGGAAAACATGAAAACAATTTCTATTCTCAGCCTTATTATAAGAAGGACAGATATCTCGCCGTTTCTTACATGTCTCCACACAGAAAGAAACCACAAAAATGTCCTTTTTTAAATAATATGTGTAAAAAACATAGATGGCAAATATGAAACTGTTTAGGAAAATTTTATGACACCTAGTGAACAAAGCAGAAAATGAATCATAAATGCTATATGTTTACTTTTGCAAACTTGTTACTGTCGCAGTTTTCGAATGGATAAGAACATCGAAATAATTCCAGAACGTATTAAATTTACATATACTTAATAATATATATATAAGTACGTCTGAGTCAGTGACAACCCTACAACAGATGTATCCATCGGATCGCCATCAATGATGGTGATACATGGCTGTGTACATAATGTATATACAACTCGTCTAAACATCAACCCAACAATGTTAGATCTGTAAATTTGCTTTCGCAAATTTTTGGTTCTTCCCTCGCCGGGATTCGAACCCATGCTACTGTGATATCGTGACACCAAATCGCCTGCACTGCAGCCGTCCCGCTAGACCACACGACCACCTGGGCTCTCAAAAAAAAGAGCTTTCGCTGGCCATGTGTTACCTTTCCACGTCAGTTTTAATCTAGCGGCGTACTACAGTACATGATATATAAGGCATGAAGATGTTATTGTTACAGATCAGCTAAATTATCTATAGTAAAGGATCTCAGACGTACTTATGAATATAATTATTTTCTGTGACTGTATCTTACATTAATTTGTAGGATCCTTTACTATAGATAATTTAGCTGATCTGTAACAATAACATCTTCATGCCTTATATATCATGTACTGTAGTACGCCGCTAGATTAAAACTGACGTGGAAAGGTAACACATGGCCAGCGAAAGCTCTTTTTTTTGAGAGCCCAGGTGGTCGTGTGGTCTAGCGGGACGGCTGCAGTGCAGGCGATTTGGTGTCACGATATCACAGTAGCATGGGTTCGAATCCCGGCGAGGGAAGAACCAAAAATTTGCGAAAGCAAATTTACAGATCTAACATTGTTGGGTTGATGTTTAGACGAGTTGTATAATAATATATATATATATACTTTAATTACATAGAAAATTGACTGATTGACTTTTGAGTGCAAGACTGGACAAACAATGATCTGTAGGCACGTTCCACCACTATACTGAAATCCAATCGTCTACTTTAGGTGTGTTTTGCAAAATAAGAAAAGAAGCAAACACCTATTTATCAAAATCTTAACATAGTATAACATAATATATAACATATAGCAAACAATTAAGGGTTTTACCCAGAGCATGAGGCTTAAGAAAAAATCTAAACATCAAAATAGATTAAGACAAATAATGTTAGTCAGATAAACATATATAAAATAGATTCAAAGTACACATAATACAGGTTCAAAGTACATATAATACAGATTCAAAGTACACATAATACAGGTTCAATAAATAAAGGCAACAGTAGTATACCGATGTTCAAACTCATAAATCCATGGACAAAAAGAAATCGGGGTAACAAACTAAAACTGAGGGAAACGCATTAAATATAAGAGGAGAACAACGACACAACACTACAATGTAACACACACAGAAATGGACCAAGTACACATAATACAGGTTTCAAGTATTTGCATTTCACAATTTGACTCCGCAGATGAATTGCTTGTGTTTCTTTCTATTGTGATCTGAGTGTACTGATCAAAGTACACATAATACAGGTTCAAAGTATACATAATACAAGTTCAAAGTACACATAATACAGGTTCAAAGTATACATAATACAGGTTCAAAGTATACATAATACAAGTTCAAAGTACACATAATACAGGTACAAAGTATACATAATACATGTTCAAGGTACACATAATACAAATTTCAAATTACACACAATACAGGGTAAAAGTAAACACAATACAGGTCCAAGTACACACTACTGAACAATATCAAATGAACCAATTTTGTATTTCATTATAGTAAAAGTAAAGTTTTAAAACTTCTGATTGTGAGAACACATATTTGCATTGTTTACATCCTAAACCCGATATTTGCCATCGGATGCAATTTCAATGAAAATTAGAATTGCAGATTAATGTAACCTCCTTCTTTTGTCAAACTCTTTTCAAGTATTTGCATTTCACAATTTGAATCCGCAGATGAATTGCTTGTGTTTCTTTCTATTGTGATCTGAGTGTACTGATGACTCTCTGGACGACCTAGTAATACAGTCTGGTAAGGGTTTTCATATCCATCAGCAACATTGCCTGCCATAACAGTCTGCGATGATTCACTATCAGAGTCACTGCTACTTTGACTCTTTTGGTCACTTGATTGTTCTCTATCATCTATAATGTTCGTTTGGTCCTTAGGTAGAGACATGATGCGTTGTCCATGCACGCCAATTATCCCACGTTTTTGTAAATTATCATTGGGAAGGTCAGCATTCAATACATTTGAATCATTGTCGGTTGTTTGCACATTAGCTGTATTTGAAAAAGTCGCTGCGTGTTGCTGCATCAGGTTCTGACCTTCATTGCCGTGTGTTTCGGACGGACGTACGTTACTGACAGACCCGTGCGATATTGTTCCAATTTCATCGTAAGTATGATAAGTGCGGTCCTCATTCATATTGGAATGTATAAGAACCCTAGGCCTTGCCCGATTTACACAGAATCCGATATGAATAATGATCGAACCGAATAGAACTGCAGCTACAATGCAAATTGTAAAAACGTACTTCTTCTCTCTGTGATCTATTTCACGGTCCTCTAAAATTGATAAAATTCTTATATTGATATGGTATCAAAATTGATCGTATTTATTTCTTATGTAAAAGTTTCTCCTATTAATGCATTTTTGTCGTATCATAAGACAATGACATAATCGTCGGTAAAAATGTATGATTCTAATCAAATGATGGCTCGATTTATTTTATCCTTTTTATTTAACGTGATCAAATGTTTAAGGATTTTTTGTTGGTTATCAGTGTTATAACAAGATACTAATTATTAAAAGGATTTAAGATTAAAAAAACAAAACAATTACTGATTTTATAAAAAAAAAAAACAACATCCGTATTGTTTCAAATATCCAATGAAAAATCGTACTGTGGATTCGTGTGTTTTCATTTGAGATCAATTTCAGTTTGATTTGTTGTTATTTTGTGAAATTCAACGAAGTACAAATGTTCTCTATGCGGGTACAGCTTACTGCAGCCTCTATTTGAACTATCGATGAACATTCATTTTTTGTAAATCCTAACAAAATGGTTTTACGGATAATTAATGAATCAGCAGTTTTCAATTAACGAAACATACACTATAGATGAAGTGGAATATTTGGTCTTTATTCTGCAAAGAAAAACAAGCTCCTGCAGTTAAGATATCAAAAGTTGCCAGAGTATGAGTAAACAATAGTTTGCATTTGTAAACGGAATTCGAACTAGAAGCACATTATTACTATAATTCGAATAATTCCATAACACTGTTATTTATTATTCACTAACCTTTCTTTATAATTTCAAAATGATAATCGCTGGCACCCAAACGATTTTTTATTGTAATACTATATGCGTGAAAGTCATCTATGTCTAATTCATCACTTTCAATCAATATATAATAACCAGGACCTCCAGTTTCGTTGTCTTTTGTAAATACAGGTGGACCTTAAATTTAGGATTTTATATTGTTTATGTGTGCAAATTTAAATTTGAAAACTTTCTTTTATAATATTTTCGAAAATCTGTTAACACGAATATGTTTTGCCTGTTAACGCTTTGAGACAATTCATGAGCATTTTTTTTTCATTTTTTTTTTATATATAATACCTTTATATGCATCATTACTATTTATATAGGAATACATAAAGTGACACACAAAGAACAAAATATTGAGTAATTGTTAATTGATAAAATATAAAACATAAAATTAGATTGATGTTTTGTCACTGTTATCACTATTATTGAAATTTAGAATTATGTTAGTCTTACAAACTGCAAACGAATATTGACCAAATAAAGTAAACATGATTAAAAGTGTGTGCACATGATTTGTCTACAATAGACTCCAAATATCTAGTCCTGGGGTAAAAATATCGTTAGCATTTCGAAAATTTGAACGTATTGTGAACAGTTAGTTTCAAGATCTGACTGACAAAAACAGTTTGTACATCAGACGCACGTCCCGCCCATAACATAGTATTTATACACCATTAAAAGTAATATTGGTTGCAATTAAAATGCATTGACGAACAATTTAGCAAACCTTGTTATTTCTTTCAACCTGAATGCTAGTTGATGCAGTACATATGTTATATATTGACCTATTGACATAATTAAAAGACGTAATTTCAATACACTTTAATGAACATAGAGCTGTTTTTTATAGAGTAAATTACCGGTTAACACTAACAATTGTTTAATATGTCAATTTCTGAGATTTGTTCCGACATAGAACATGTAGAACAATGGCTAAACTTAATATAGAGTCCGCTTCTATCTTTTGATTTTATTTTGCACTGTCCACCAACAGGTAATTAAAGTGTATTGATACTTCAAGGTCAAAACGAAATTAAGAAATAAAAAATGAAATTGAGGTTCAACCTTCCTAGTTAAAATTTGTCCGTTGTTGCATTCGGACTTGTATACCTGTTATGCCTATTTGATCATATTGAGCTCGAAATTTGTCAAATATTGTATATCCCTGGCTTTCAAATGTTTAGGTCAGAGCTTTTCTGGTGACGGTTAATCAAGATAAAAAGTTTTAAGCACAGAAAGATTTGTTAAAATCAATTCATACCTTCATAATTTACATGTGTTGAACTATTATGTACAGTTGGGTGCAGACCAAGCATTACATAAAGTAAACGCAAGTTAACGCCGCGTGCACATATTTCGTTAGTTAACTTCAAATCTCCCGTTTACTAGTAAACGCACGTTTACTATAATTACGTTAACGTGGTCGAAATGGAAATTTCTAATGTCTACCCTAGTAAACGGGCGTTTACTATGTGTCCGTTTAGTCAGTAGTAAACGGGCGTTTACTTCAGAATTCTTCAAATTTATTGTTACGTGCACTTAAAAGTAAACGGGCGTTTACTACAGATTTTACAAGGGTATTTTTACGTGCACTTGAAAGTAAACGCACGTTTACTTTTCGCGTTAACTGATTAGGTAAATTTAGAAATAAACTTCAACAAGTTCATTTGCACATTTTTTTTTATATAAAAACGACCCTTAGTCTTAATATTTTACGTATATAATAAAGTATGTGTTTCAAACCAGAACAATTCAAAAACTCTTTTAATTCAAAATATTAAATTACACAAAATCACTTTCATTAAGTCCATTAACTTTACTGATTTGCAGATTTTCTATATTTTCTTTTCAAAAGTTACAGGTGCAAATATCGATACGGAAAGAAAGGTTATCTGAGACATAGGGAGAATATTTTTACATGATGGGATGTAAACATCATGGTTTACGTTGTTTCGTTCGCCATTTATAATTTGTCTCTTCGAATTCCTAACTATAACTCGGTGCATTTAATACATTATTTTTAAACGAAATTCACCTTGTTTGCCTTGGATTAACATGATAAGATTCTGTTATGACAAATGATAAAAAAACGTAAATTGTACAGTGTATTGAAAGGGATATCAATAAAGTGTAATATAAGTATGTACATTTGTACCATCTCGTCAATTTAAATGTTCAAATATTGCTATCTTTACATGGATATATAACTAATTTACTATGCAGCTATATATTGTGCTAATATGGTATGTTTTGGTTATAATTCGATAAGTCTGAGGTTAGAAAACTACTGAATTTTGTTTACGATTCAATATTTGAATAAAAAAAGTACATGCTGGCACTCTAAATTGATGCGAACAAAATTTTTTAGTCATAATATTCAAATATTGCTACCTATTTTATTATACAATCAATCCTTACATGAAAATATAACTCATTTACTATGAGGCTATATATATTTACATAATAAAATACTTATATGGTCAGTTTTGGTTGTTGCAGACAAATAATTTTATTATATCAGTCAGTCTGAGGTATGAAAACTACTGAATTTTGTTTACAATTCAATATTTTGAAGAAAAAAAAAGACATGCTGGCACTCTAAATTGATGCAAACAAAATTTTTTAGTCATAATATTCAAATATTGCTACCTATTTTATTATACAGTCAATCCTTACATGAAAATATAACTCATTTACTATGAGGCTATATAGATTTACATAATAAAATGCTTATATGGTCAGTTTTGGTTGTTGCGGACAAATAATCTTTTTAAATGAGTCAGTCTCAGATATGCAAACTATTAAATTTTGTTTACGATTCAATATTTTGAATACAAAAAGGACATGCTGGCTCTCTTAATTGATGCGAACAAAATTTGTTAGTCATAATATTCAAATATTGCTACCTATGTTATTATACAATCAATCCTTACATGAAAATATAACTCATTTACTATGCGGCTATATAGATTTACATAATAAAATGCTGATATGGTCAGTTTTGGTTGTTGCGGACAAATAATTTTATTATATTAGTCAGTCTGCATGAGGTATGAAAACTACTGAATTTTGTTTACAATTCAATATTTTGAAGAAAAAAAAGACATGCTGGCACTCTAAATTGATGCGAACAATTTGTTTAGTCATAATATTCAAATATTGCTACCTATTTTATTATACAATCAATCCTTACACGAAAATATAACTCATTTACTATGAGGCTGTATAGATTTACATGATAAAATGCTTATATGGTCAGTTTTGGTTGTTGCGGACAAATAATTTTATTATATGAGTCAGTCTAAGATATGAAAACTATTGAATTTTGTTTACGATTCAATATTTTGAATAAAAAAAGGACATGCTGGCACTCTTAATTGATGCGAACAAAATTTTTTAGTCATAATATTCAAATATTGCTACCTATTTTATTGTACAATCAATCCTTACATGAAAATATAACTCATTTACTATGCGGCTATATAGATTTACATAATAAAATGCTTATATGGTCAGTTTTGGTTGTTGGGGACAAATAATTTTATTATATCAGTCAGTCTGAGGTATGAAAACTACTGAATTTTGTTTATGATTTAATATTTTGAATAAAAAAAGGACATGCTGGCACTCTAAATTGATGCGAACAAAATTTTTCAGTCATAATAATCAACTATTGCTACCTATTTTATTATACAATCAATCCTTACATGAAAATATAACTCATTTACTATGAGGCTGTATAGATTTACATGATAAAATGCTTATATGGTCAGTTTTGGTTGTTGCGGACAAATAATTTTATTATATGAGTCAGTCTGAGATATGAAAACTAATATATTTTGTTTACGATTCAATATTTTGAATACAAAAAGGACATGCTGGCACTTTAAATTGATGCAAACAAAATTTTTTAGTCATAATATTCAAATATTGCCACCTTTTTTATTACACAAACAATCAATCCTTACATGAAAATATAACTCATTTACTATGCGGCTATATCTGTATATAGATGAACATAATGAAATGCTTATATGGTCAGTTTTGGTTGTTGAGGACAAATAATTTTATTATATCAGTCAGTCTGAGGTATGAAAACTACTGAATTTTGTTTACGATTCAATATTTTGAATAAAAAAAAGGACATGCTGTCACTCTAAATTGATGCGAACAAAATTTTTTAGTCATAGTAATCAAATATTGCTACCTTTTTCATTATACAATCAATCCTTACATGAAAATATAACTCATTTACTATGCGGCTATATAGATTTACATAATAAAATGCTTATATGGTCAGTTTTGGTTGTTGTGGACAAATAATTTTATTATATGAGTCAGTCAGAGATATGAAAACTAATGAATTTTGTTTACGATTCAATATTTTGAATAAAAAAAGGACTTGCTGGCACTCTTAATTGATGCGAACAAATTTTTTTAGTCATAATATTCAAATATATGGTCAGTTTTGGTTGTTGCTGACAAATAACTTTATTATATCAGTCAGTCTGAGGTAAGAAAACTATTGAATTATGTTTGCGATTCAATATTTTGAATAAAAAAGAACATGCTGGCACTCTAAATTGATGCAAACAAAATTTTTATGTCATAATATTCAAATATTGCTTCCTTTTTTATTAAACAATCAATCTTTATATCAAAATATAGCTCATTTACTATGCGGGCTATATAGATTTACATAATAAATTGCTTATATGGTCAGTTTTGGTTGTTGTGAACAAATAATTATATATTACGAGTTAGTCTGATGCATGAAAACTACTGAATTTTGTTTACTATTCAATATTTTAAATAAAAAGAGGTCATGGCCGTCAGGCTGGTAAAAAAATTTCTGTCAATTGTATTATATGGTCAATTATGGCATACACATATAACTGAATTACTACTATATAGAATAAGATAGTTGTTAAACAGTTAAAGGGTAAATATTGTCAGTTTTGGTTAATTTTACGAGTCAGTCTGTCTAAGATGAGAAAACTGTTTGATTTTGGTGAGGATTAAATTACATTTATTTGAATAAACATACTTAAACTATTATTTGCGAAGAACAAGAAATTTACTATAATTATTGTTCAATTAAATACAAATGTGTGATAACATTTTTAAATAACTGTAATCGTCAATATGTAAAGCGGAAATGACCAGTTGGTCAATTAATTTTGATGTTCCTTATCATTTCATATTTTATGTCAATGTATCCAGGTTACGATGATAATCTGCGTTAACGGGCGTTTACTACAAACAGTAAACGCGCGTTTACTTATTACGAAAATAGAAGACGCGCATTTTTCCACGTTAACGCGGAGGTAAACGGGAAAGTAAACGCCCGTTTACTCTTTACAAAATTAGAAGACGCGCCGTTTTTGCGTTAACGCGGAGGTAAACGCGAAAGTAAACGCCCGTTTACTTTTAATGTCTACTGCAATTTCGGAGTTAACGCACAGTTAACGCGGCGTTTACGTGAAGTGCACGCGAGTAAACGCCGCGTTAACTTTTTCGGCCCGTCTACATGTAATGCTTGGTCTGCACCCAACTGTAGTTCATTGCCATTAGTGTCTGGTATACCATTACTCACAACGAACATGTATCTTCCATTTCTTTGGTAAGGAAACTGATCTGTCTTGAACACGAATTTTCCATTATCCAAATTTACTGAACGGACAAGTTCCCCATATTTTGATATTCGATCTAACCGATACACACTCTAAATTGGTGGAACTTCATCGCAGTCACATTCAATTGTTTTATTCGTATAACGAACTACAACTGTAGGAGTATCTGTAATTCAAACTTAGGAATGTTTGACTTGTAGTATAGCCTTAAACAAAATTACATACAAAACATTCAATAGGGCGTTATGCTAGTGTTTTAATAAATAAGTTTGAGAAGGTTTTGTTGAAAGATTTGTCAAACATTTTAATAGCAATAATGTATTCTTGTGTTTAACCACTTATATCAACAATAATTATTATGATTATCAGCGGAAACTGGTTGACTGGTGCAATGTATCTGTTTCAAAACTGACTTTTGAACAAGTTTTGTTGTCTCAGATCAATCATTTCCATATAATTTACCGAAAGATTTATATCGTATTGGTCAACCGATTCACGGGAGGGTATACTTATAAAAAAATTAGCATTGTCGATTAAAGTGCTATTGATTTTCCTAATGGATATGTTAGTACATGTTTTATGTACGGGGAAAACAACGACCAATGAAGTCCTTTTAGTGTTAACATGATTTTGATTTTGATAAGCTACATTATGAAACAAGGGGTATGTTATTTCAAAATAGAGTTGAAAAAAAGAATAAATGCTATGTTAGAAATCAGGTTGCAGTTTTTTTTTAGTAAAACTACATCTAAGAATTAATTTAAATGAACAAAACATAGTTGCATTAGTCATGTAATCTTTGGTCGATCATAAATGACGATCCATTACCGAGGTTGTCTAAAACATTACCACACAAAAAAAAACACTACAGCTATTTTTTTTTGTTTGTTTATCCAACACAGCTTGAGTGCGATTTATTATCCTGGTACCTTTGATAACCATTATGATTTCACTGTTTATTTTGTTTTGTTTTTATAACTCATTTTATAAATTTTGAACTTCAGAAGTATGTTTTCGTTTTTCCTGACGAAATGTTTTTAGCTCTGAAAATTTGTTTCGACAGGATTTGAACATTTTGTCGTGTGATACTGTGGTGTTTCTGCAGTTCCATTGTTTTAATTCAACTGTTCAAAATTGAGCGATGGGAGGAACCAATTCAATGTGAAACTTCTTTGAGTGCTTCATAAGATTTATTACCAGCTGCAATGTACTATATTTATATGTTCTCTTTGGTATCTGCTTGACACTTGTCAACTCTAACGTGTCCTCTCTTTGTGTTTCACATCTTCTTTTCAGTCTTTTTTTCGTTAGGTTATTTGGCTCCAGTGTTTTCGATATCTATAATTTTGATCCTTTTTTTAAAAAGTGTGGTCATAAATTATATCATATATATACAATAAAACCTGTATAAACCGGCCGGCTACGGAACTAAGAAAAAGGGCCGGTTTAGACAGTGACCAGGTTTATTCAGGTTTCCGTTTTGACCGTAAGTAAATGACTTATGACGACTGATATATTGCATGTAAAAGTTCTGCCAGATTGTAAACTACAAAAAATGTAAAGACTGATAAATTAAAATACAAAACGCAATAACGTAATAACTTCGTATGATCTTTGTTTTGAATCCATATTTATTGGCTGTACAATTTTTAGAAACTGGTTGTGGTGTTTGGATTGTAACCCGAGAGTTTCGTTTTTCCTCCATGATCGTTAATTTCCAACGTTGGTATGGGTGATTGAAAGCCAGAATATTATGAAACGAAATTTCATCAAGATCGAAACATTGTCGAAGAGTGTACACTGAACATTGATTGTTGTCATCCGGTTGTTCTTCATTATCAGGGTCATTTGTTTAGAGGTTCATAACAGGGAACCCATAATTTCTAGCTTTTCAATACGACCAAAAGTCCACCCACTACCGTCACGTTTGTATTTAGCCATATTTTCTTTCACCTTCTCGACCATAAATGCTATTTCCAACTCAAGGTCTGTGGATTCGGTGATGGTGGTAAGGGTTGATCTAAAGTGGGGAATGACGTAGATAATTTCTCCGGTCGCTGGGTTTGTTTTAACCATCTCCACCTGTAGTACTAATTGCAGTTTTAGGGCCTTCTTTTTGGTGAGTGCATCTGAAATTGTGCTGGCGATAGTGCTTTGACTTACATCAAAAAACGTTAGCATATCTTGCTGTTTCAAGGGTTAAATGGTGATTGTGCCAAATACGCCTTTCAATGCATCACGTCGGTCAACAATTTTGATTTCCTCTTTAACGGGGAATTTTTCATTTTTCTTCTTCACCAGTTCGGTCAGGTCAGCTCTCCTTAGTCGGGAATAGTTGGTAATTGCCCGTCTTTTGGCAATGGTCTTCAGTTCCCTTTAGGTGAAAACCTCTTCGCGAGTAAATTTGTGGGCAGTACTGGTCTCAATTAACTTTACCAATTCCCCCTTGGGTTTCCTACTGTATTCCTTAAGACCGTCCTTCTTTGCAATTTCTCGAAGTTATTTCATGGTGGTTTTCATCACAATATTCCCTACAACTAGGGTATCCTCCTGCTGGCGTGGTTCTTTACTGTGTCTCCAGCAAAGCCCATCTTTCCCTGGTTTACTTTTACCAAACTGCCCCTACTTTCTTTTTAGTGGAGCACTACAAGTTTTGAGTTCTTCATTTTCTTTGAACTGATCCATATTCATATCAACACTATTGGATGCCATCTCTTTATTTATTTCAATTTCATCCATCTCACTTTTAGTAACACAGTCCTTTAAGGTGTCTCTACAATTGTTTGTAAAAGTGATATTTTGTTTCTACACTAGGATTACATCCCTTTAAGGTGTCTCTACCATTGTTTGCAAAAGCCATATTTGTATTTACCCTTAGACTAATTGAAATGCTGGTCCATTTACATTATAAAAAATCTAAAGTTGGATTTGTGCTAGATTTCCCCTTAAAACTGGAAAGTGCCGCAGAATCGGCCTTTTTACACTACTATGATACTTTTTGCAGATGCTCATGTTGAATTATGCTTAGATCCCCAGTAAACATATCTAAGAGGGTTAACCGGCTGGAAACTAACTCTTTGTAAGGTATTGTTCTAAAGCAGGGTCCTGTAATGCTTGATTATAATTATGTACTTTAGATGCAGTGTTTTTGGTTGTAATTGTGGGATACAACAGAGACGGATTGATTTTGAAAAGAAAGTAGAAAAATGTAGTGGTGTAGAACGTTGCTGGTGCTTATTGCAATAATTTCTGTATTGTTAAACTTAACAGGAAGGAATTTACTCTCTTTATCATATACAGAGAAAGTATATCTAGCTTGAAAGACTATGAAGACGTTTATACATTAGTCAAATTATAGTGTTTTTGCTTTTAAGTTGCTTTTATAATGTAGCTGTAAAATATATCATTACATTCACCTCATTGCAGGTTATTTTACACTCATTTGATGTTATCAATGTAACCATATTGCATTGCAGTACCAAGTTTTGTTATCCAGAAATTATCATTACCTTTTCTGAACATATTTATGAAATTGCATTTGCTTGTAGTAAAGTCCCATTTTCCCACTTAAACAAATTACAGCCTAAAAAGGACAGAACACACTTAGATAAAAATTCAAAATAACAGACGCAATGATTTTGATATTTTACTGTTAATGAAAGAAAATTGCCAATCATGTACTTTCAATTGCTCGTGAAGCGACCTTCCACAGTTCTCTGTATATAGTAGAAGTAATATAATTTGTCATCTTTTAAACTCTTTTTACAGAGCAAACTTACATGCATGTTTATACATGTCAAACCAATCGAGTTATACATAAAAAAAATTAAAACACATTTGAAAAGGATAGATTTCTATCTTGAATAACACGTATGCATATCTAGAAAAAATCATGGGTTTGTGTATTAGTTGGAATCTATTTCATTACAAGTGTATACCCACCGAAATGATGAGATCAATGGTTATACTATTAAACATGTACTTTACCGGTCCTGTGTTTGTAGGATCTACAATGCCAATAATCCTGAAGAAGTATTTTTCCATTCATACATGGCATAAGAAATCGTTAACGTTAAAACTATGCAACACCCTAATGACGAAACTGTTGTATTTAAGTACGTTTTCGTTTTTTTCATCTTTTTACTCACCCTCTATCTACTTTTAAAAATATATGTCTAGAGCCACGTTTATCCGTTTTAATATCTTTAATTGTTTCTTAAAATAAAAACAAACTCGTTTTATACTATCATGTATGTGTAAAATTAAATTGAAAACCAATGTCGGTAAATTAAAATGAATATGTACAGAGATGAATAAAACTTGATTTTCAAAAGTGTTATAGCATGATTAGTTTTAATTTATATAAAGATATAATGTGTACATCGTTGTACGGGAAATAACACAAAACGTTGGTCCTTAAATTTCCATGAATATCAGGATATAACTGGAGACATTCCCTGAAATTTAATATTCGCATGTGTTTTGCCCGGATAACGTGCTTTAATACAAAATTCAAATATTTTTAAAACTATTCTGTCTAGGATAAATAGAGACAATCATAGTACGCGGGAATCATACATGTACCTATACGCGTTAGCGCTCTCTATATATAATGGCATGGTTGCTATATGTTAACGTCATTGTATTCCAGGATTAAATCATCCATTTGTATAGACGTCTTTTGCTCACTTCATAACATAACGCATTCTACAATTATACAATCACGAGATTAATGTCATGACCTGGATCAATCTCGTAATCGTATAAGTGTAGCATGCGTTGTGTTATGAAGTGAGAAAAAGACGTCTATACAAATGGATGATTTAATGCTGTAATACAATGACGTTAACATATAGCAACCACGACGTTACATATAGAGAGCGCTTACGCGTATAGGTACATGTACGATTCCCGCGAACTGTGATTGTCTCTATTTATTCTCGACATTACGTAGAGCGTTTTGGTGTTATGAATCAACACTCTTGTGTATTTGCTTGGCTTTCTACATTGGATTTCGACAGTTTTTTCTGGTATAATTAACAACAGTTGTAAAAATTCAAAGTAAAACATAGCTGGATCATACTGTTTCACATGATGCTTGCAGTAATTTAAATCAATTTTATAGTATATACATGCTGCTACAGAAACCATATCGTCGGAAATTTAATTACCGGCAACCTTTAGTTAAGGTAAATTCTAAGCAGCACTGAAAAAAGTGCAAGGCAACACGTGCATTTGCAATCTAAATATGAGCATACAATGTTTTGTTCTACGATAATAAGCAAATTAAGCATTATAGAATAAAGCATTTTAACTATCATCACCCATTAATCGATAATTCATGTTCTTTGTTGTTTTTGGGTAGGCTAGGGGTTAATTAAAATTGAAGATTGATGTAGTCTTCTTTCTTTGTCGAGTCTGTTCCAAGACTTTGTCCTTCACTTTTAGTAGATTCAGTAGATAATATGCTACTATGTCTTTCTCTGATAATCTCGATGTATGGATGACTTTCTGGATGATTCAGTAAGACCGTTTGATAAGGGTGTTCATATCCATCTCCAATATTGCCTACAATAACATTTGTTGATGAATCACTTTCAGAGTCATCACTAGTTGAACTTTCATAATTCTGATTTCTTTTTACGATGTTTTGCATACTTGGAATGACAGTGGACGATGTCAGCGTCGAATCTGGACAAGAGAAATCCAACTCAGTCAAGGACATAGTCCTACGCTGCACTTGCTGTTCTGTCATATGAAATTCTTCGAGGAAGTTTGCATTCAACTCAGTTGTATTAGCATCGGTCAAATACAGATTGGCACTTGATGAGATGCTATTGTTTCTTTCTCTTGTGATCTGAACATATTGATGATTACTTTGGTGATCGTTTAATACAGTCTGATAAGGGTTTTCATATTCATTGTCACTATTGCCTACCATATTCTGTGATGATTCACTA
This sequence comes from Mytilus edulis, assembly GCA_019925275.1. Lineage (NCBI taxonomy): Eukaryota > Metazoa > Mollusca > Bivalvia > Mytilida > Mytilidae > Mytilus > Mytilus edulis. The sequence goes on along the minus strand of CM034354.1, from coordinate 63,934,105 downwards.
TTAGAGTCATTGCTTGCTTGACTCTGTTGGTCACTTTGTGTTTCTGAATCTGTATTTTCATTGGTTTGGTGGTAAATTCTGACATCTCCCATGCTCAGTATGATAGGGGATGGTAAACGCGATACATCTGTATTAGAAATGTTCATAGTTCCCAAAGAAAGAGACACGTTTTCTCCTTGGATCTCAGTAACATCATGCTGTTCTAAGTCATCCTCGCGAAAGTCATCATTCAATTCAGCTAAATTATCATCAGTTGATTGTAAATTAGCAGCAATTGAGATATCAACTCGATGCTCTTCCGTCAAGTTCAAGCCGTGATTGGCGATGGTATCTGACGAACGTAAGTTGCTGATAGCGCGATACGAAATCGTGCCAATTTCATCATACGTATGATAATTGTGGTCGTCAACTACATTGTGAGATCTTTGAAACCGAGTCTTAACATGTTTTGCACACAACCAGACGTGAGTAATAACCACATAAACAAAAAGAACCACAGCTATGCTGCAAATAACTACGAAATACTTCCTGTTGTTCTTGCTCAATGGTTGAATCTCTGAAATATATATATTGATAAACACATCTGTTTAAAATATATAGTTTATATAGTCTCCATATAAAGAGCTGTCAGAAGTTTTGTCGTCTTCTATTGATCACGTAAGAAATTGAACAGTAACAAAAGTATCATGACATAGATGTACAATTAAAAGAAAACATGTAAAGTAACGAGAAAATCATCATTGACAATAGTAAAAAAAAGATCTTGTTTTGTTCAAAAGAAAACCAGGGTAGCATGTTTAGAAAATAATATGTCATAATAATTGCCATTGTTAATGTCCTATCGAGCAAGAAAATCGTGTTGACAGAACACTTACACTTCTGAAACATCTAATATTGTCATCAAGCTTGTGTCTTTGTCTTGCCAAGTCTTTTGTTTTCGATACAGTAGTTTTTGATTGTTTCTTCTATACAATTGAATTAATGTTTGTGTCTTATTTGTAGTGTACTTACCACTATCTATAATTGCAAAGTGATAACTGCTTTCACCTAGGCGATTCTTAACTGTTATACAATAGACCTGGAAATCATCATTGTCCAACACTTCACTTTCGATTAAAATCCCGTAACCTTCAATTCCGACGATGTTGTTGAACTCTGAGTAAAGGAACGTAGAATTAAATAAGTTGATATTTTTGAATTTCTTACTTTTGGTGGGCTTCTGTCCAGTATTTTCGATAACTATTTCTTCGACATCAGGGTTACTGTATATATAAAACGACATTGTTATTGACAATCCTACTGTTCCAGTTTTTAAATATTTGTTTTCTGATGCAAATACAGGTGGACCTAAGAAAAAGAGAAGACGTCATTCAATCAAAATGCTTTTAAGATGGTTTGAAATTGTTAAAATCAAGTATGCATGCAATGTTATGTCAAGTTAATATTATTAAATACGCATCTAGATAAAAACAAATTGTACTGTTAATGTTATAACAACCCCTTTGTCGATACCTCTGCATGTGGGGAACATGTCTCCAATTTTGGTCCCAGCCCAGTAGCAATTACTTCGGTACTGACATAAAAATACATAAAGTATGATGTACAAATTGCTGTTAAATCATTTTTAAAACCATTTTAAATCAAGGAATATATCTATCTCATTAAATGCTCTATTTTTTTAAGTGGCTTTGGTTATATTTTTTTTAAGTTTAAGGTCTTCTTTTTTTTTTCTGATGGTGGAGTATTAGTCCCCACGGTTATTTTCAGAACAGCATTCAATACTCCGGTACTCCGGCAGATAAATACATATTTAGTTTTGTTATAATTTTTGGCCATTATTTTACATCAAGGAATGTATCGCTATTATGTGAAACGCTGTTCTTTCGCACATTTTTATATAATTTTTTGTTTATCTGTTCATTTTCTTGATTTTTCGGATTTTTAAATATTTTTGTCTCGGACATACATACATTTGTAACTTAAGAGATATTGATTGTCGAAACGCACGTTAGCTGCAGACAAACTCGATATATAGAAATGTTTCAGTTTTCTGAATATGTTTTGCAAGAAAATGATTCATATGGGTATAAAACCTGTGTGTTGGCCCTTTAAAATACATTTGACGTAGCCCTATATTTATATATCATGCCATTGTGTGTTTGTGCATGTTTGTTTTAATCTTTTCTATCTTTCCACATTAAGTACTTTAGCTATAGAGTTTTCTTTTTCTTTTTTAAATAATTATTTGTTTTTGTAGTGATTAAAATCCTGACAGGTTACACTTTGTAAAAACAACTGTTTCTCAAACAACACCTCTTTTGATGAGATCTAGAATATTCACAGAAAATTATTTTTTTTTGCAAACAGGTTCCCAGTTATCCTTTCTGTGTTCCATCTCATTGCCACATAACTTGGGAATGTTACCAGTAAATATACATGTGCAAATTGTTTACTTTAAAATATGTGGTAACCTTTCATTCGAGGTAGGGGTAGTTAAGAAAATTAGTGTTAGTTTAATCTCTGAAAAGTTCAGGGCATAACACGCTTAAAATATGTCACACAGCCCTATATTTTGACCTTTGAAACAAATTGTAGTGCATATGAACTTTCAATTCTAGGATAAGATTTTTTTCAAAAATTCATAGTAAAAGTGGTACAGTTTTAGCCGTAAAAGGAGTTCTTATGGGAAATTGCATAGTCAATATTTACAGAAATGCAACCTACACAATCTTATCTGGTGTATAAATATTTTTGAGATTTTTACCAATTATGTCAGTTTTTTCAGCTTACAAATTATTGTCAATAAAATGGAATGATATGATACTACCATACACGTTAGACCTATACAATCAGGTCACATAAACCATTGTGTACATAATAAAATGTCTGTTCCAAGTTGGGAATATGATGGTTGTTTTTTTTTATGTGAAAGGATTTTATTTTAAATTATATACAACTTTCTTCTGATTGGATGATTACTACCTGAATCCACCGTTACAAGAGAGTGTGCAGATTACAAGAACCTAATCCTATGATAAACCCACACGCAAGGGTTAATGACCTACACATATGGCATTGGCAATCATTTTGTCTATTGTTAAGATTTTTTTGTAATTTTGTTACATTTTTAATTCGTTTTTGAAAAGAAATTATTCTATCTGAAGTTTGAAACTCTATAACGATAACATTTACTTGTAAGCGACCTTTTATATCTGCCTTATAGTCACTTCTTGTGAAGCTTTAAATTCTATGTTTACCGGTCACATTGAATAGACATAACACTTATCCACACTGTACAGAAGATTTATAATTAGCATAACATCACTTTGGCTACCATTGTATTCAAATACTAGTAATAGGCGATTCATGTTATGCCTATCTGATCATAATTAGTTCGAAATTTGTCAAATATTGTATATGCATGGCTTTCAAATGTTTAGGTCAGAGCTTTTTTGGTGACGGCAAATCAAGAAAAAAGTTGTAAGGTCAGAAAGATTTTGGTCAATCAATTCGTACCTTCATAATTAACATGTGTCGAACTATTCTGTAGTTCTTTTCCGTTAGTATCTGGCAAACCATTACTCACAACGCACACATATCTACCATTTCTATGGTAAGGAAACTGGTCTGTGTTGAAAATGAATGTTCCATTGTCCAAATTTATTGAATAGACAAGCTCCCCATATTTTGATATTCGATCTAACCGATACACACTATAAACTGGTGGAACTCCATCACAAACACATTCAATTCTTCCATTCGTGTACCGAAGTGTAACTGCTGGAGCATCTGAAAATCTCAAAATAAAAAAAACTGAAAATTTAGTTACTTTCCTTATGAAATATTAAACATCCAGTTTTGTTCAATGAGGCAGCCTTATGTTTCAAAACTATTGCTTTTTCGTACGAGTGAATAGTTTCAGTAAAAAGATAACATTTCGGCACTCTACATTGATGCAGACCAAACTTTTGTATT